>OVBA01004103.1:0-24865 GCA_900406435.1 Lepidium aucheri | reverse complement strand
TCTCTAGACCTGAATGAGTAGTTGGTGAACCTGTATGCGTTGTATCGAAGAAAATTTTGCTAAAAGGCCATGCTACAAAAGAGTTTAGACAATGTTCCAGATATGTCATATCCACTGTTGGTCTCTATATAAACGTTTCAGCCATATGTACCACATCAACATAAACTTTCACAGCCTTTGGTCCAAGAGGAAGTCCATTCACTAGTGCAGTATATTTCTGTGTCTGCCAGCGTCCCTCAGCCACAACTATATCATCTGTTGACAAGTTCAGAAGTTTGCATTTGTTCACAACAATTATGTCTCGGCACTGTAACACAATAAAAACGATGTAGGTTTGTTAGTATTATAAAATAACAAACAGATGTGAATATTAATTATCAATAAACAGTACCAGTGGTGTAAGTGCTTCTGGTTGAACCATCTTGTCTAGATTTACAGTCTTAGATGCTGGCCAAGCAATCATCCGTCCAACTGCTTCTTTTATCATAGACATCTTCTCAGCTGGTCTCCAAAGGAATGCTTCTGGTATGGTTTAAGTTTCCATTAAAACTTTGATATCTGTAGGTTCTAATCGACATTCGTTAACTATATCATTTGGATCTTCAAAAATAATCCGACCTTGAGCCATAATACCATCACTTCCATACCAATCAATCAGTAAACATCTTGGTTGCAATCTTTTATTTACACTCTACTCAAAGTCAATTAATGTAATACATATTAGAATTACAAGCAATATTACTAAATAAAACTGTCAATTTATGTAAAACTCATATAATTTACTTACTCTTGGTGCTGAATTTTCACCAACTTATGGTTCTTGTCTCTTTCATCGTATAAAATAAAACAAGTCAAGTATGATACAAATGAGTTTGTATTAAATCATGAAATATAACATTTGAAAAGTTTTTTACCTGATTGTTCATTCTGGAAATTATGTCTTCTAATTCAATAACCTTGTGTTGTAGATGAACTTGATTATCTAATACCTCATTCATGTACTTCCTATTAACCTGGAAACAGGCTAGTTTGGTCTTCGTCATGCTCATGCCCATTGCCCTTAATCGACCTAGATTATTAAGTCCTAAAAGTTGGCGAAGTTTTTTATCTCCTGCATCTACCGCTGATGTTGATTTATCATTATTGATCATCTCTTTTGCGTTTTCCTGCCATTTCAAAACCAACACATATCTCAAGATACACAAAACACTAACCAAACAAAACCAAAACAGTTTATAGTACACAACTTACAATCTTTTTAGTTGCGGTTGTATTAACTGGCGTACCATCTTTCTTAGTACGTGACTTAACCCAAACCTTCAATCTTGACATATCCGATGGATTTGCACTGGTACTTTTCTGAAGAAAAAAATGGATTAAATGATATTATGTAAGTATTATAATCGGTTTCCTATTGATAACAACTCTTATTATTATATACCAGGAAAATCAATTGTATGATTACCATCTCTTCTGTGAGTCTAACCATTCCTTTACGACTACACGTATGTAGAATTTATTTTCTCCTTCTTTCCTTGTAGCTTTCGCTCAGAGTCTGATACAATCATAAGTTAGAATTCACTATAGGATTTTACAAAAATAGAATACTTAGTGAATTTCAAATACCTTAAAAGCTGGACTTGTTTTCGCTTTAACAAATCTACGCTAGTCAAAAGGAGATATATTTTTTGGCCACAGATTTATCCTTTGTTGAGTGTTTTCAACTTTATTAATATCTTTTACCATTTGTGATTTGGACGCTCTCCACAAACCACCCATTTGTTTTAGAACTGTAATCTTCTCATACTCTTCATTAAGCTTGAACCTTGCCTGTACAATATAAAACACAATAAAAACAAATCTGTAAACAACTACCAAGTACTCTCACAATTCTATAAACGTAACATATAGTTTCTTTAAAGCATAACCTGCACAGAAGTCCAGAGAATAGTCTTGATATTTTCTCCAATCATATTCCATTTATCAATCGTGTATGGTACATGCTCACACACTAATGGCCCCAAGTATGATGATAACTTAACTAATCCAGGCCCGTAAGCTTCTCCCCATGCTATAAAATTAACTCGTATTTTACTGTTTGGATCTTTGGCGAGATCTTTCATTTTTGTTGGTCCTTGCTTCTTCTTCCGTGTAGGTTCCTGTGTTTGGTCTTCATGTTCAGACAATTCAAGATCGCCAATAGGTTCATAATCATTCGGAGTTTGGTCATCTACAACTGTATGGTCATGGACTGGATCTTCATCTGCCAAAGTCTGCTCTGTTTGGTCATGGACTGGATCTTCATTTGCCAAAGGCTGCTCTATTTGGTTACCTTCATCATCTACTCTATCTGGTAAAATTGTCTCAACATGCTCCACCTCCATATATGTTTTCTCATCTTTCTTCTTAGGTTTTCTGCCACGCTTTTTGGACTGTTTTCTCATATTAGCTGACATGAAATATATAACAAACAAAATGGTATGTAGTGAAACCTTAATAGCAAATTCAATATATAGATAGTCAAATAACACATTGTTCACACAATTACAGACACCTAAACCCTTAGATATAAACTCAAATATCCACGTTTAGGATATAGATCCCTTCACAACCAGTTCTAGCATTTTCTACTGCGTCTATCTCAAAATCTGTATCAATGTCTGACAACAAACTCCCAAAGTCTGTAACTTCATCTTGTACATCTTCTAATTCAGTGTATCTTCTTGAGGGACTTCTCATAACTACATGCCAATTTGATGATTCATCTTCTTTTAAGTAGAACACCTGCTTCGCTTGAGATGCCAAAATATAAGGGTCTCTTGCAAAAGAAACTTGACTGTTATTCAGATTTATGAGTGTAAATCCTTCTTCTACCTTAACTCCATTTCTTTTGACTGCCCATTGACACCGGAACAATGGTATGTAGAAGACATTATAGTCTAGCAAAACATTGTCTGTGATAGTACCATAATATGAGACCAATCAACAACTTGGGATGTGTCTTTAGCACTTGATCTACACACTACAGTAGCCTCATAATAAACCCCACTATTCTGGCATTTCCTATAAATAAATCTTGTATGATATCGGTCTCCATTGACTATATAACCTATATACGATCGCACAGAAATTAGTGGACCATAATCCAAGTACCTCAGTGTTTTTCCATATTCAGATGAATTTAGAGGTACATGAATTAAGTACAACAAGTAATTTAAAAATTATAAAAAAGTTATGTAATCAGAATCAGAGAATATTCAAATGATAATAGCTTACCTTTTCCCTTAACCAACTTGCAAAATTTTGAGTATGCACCATCCATAAGGCACATGCATCACGTCGACATCTTATATTTGTGTCTTGCAAGTATTGTAGGTGCTCACTCCAAAAAGTAACCATTAGGATTCAGCACTTGAATGGTAAGTAATTAATATAAACAAAACTCACACCAAACTTACTCGACATATTGATCCATGACAGCCATATTTTGAAGTACATCTAGGTGTGCTAACTTCAGCTCTATCTCAGTAAAATTGAATGGAATCCCCTTAGATATTGGAAAACTATCCAATATATAACAACTCTCGTACTCTAAGTTTCTATCTATTCTGTCTTGTACGTTTGTTGACTTCTTTAGAAATTCATTACATAATTGTATGGACTCCTTAGCCAGATATGCTTCAGCTATACACCCTTCTTGTCGTGCAGGGTTTCTCACGAAATCTTTTAGAACTTTCATATACCTTAAGAAATGACAAAACAGACTGATAAGTAAGAATCACACAGAATCAATTCACTACATAATTATTTAAAATATCAAATAATGTTGTACAAATATACCTTTCAAATGGATACATCCATCTAAAATGGACTGGTCCACCTAACTGTGCTTCTCTACCAAGGTGTATGGTCAAATGGAGCATTATATCGAAGAAGCTTGGCGGGAAAAATCTCTCAATCATGCATATAGTTTCGACAATCTCTGCCTCTATTGATATAATCTATTCTCTATCAATAACTCTCTGACACAACTGATTGAAGAATGCACATAATCGTACAATTGCTACCCGAGTTCCTTTAGGAAGTAAACCTCTAAGAGCAATTGATAGAATTATCTTCATTAACACATGATAATCATGTGATTTAAGACATAAAACCTTGCATTCTTCAAGGAATACACCTCTGGATATATCTGAACAATACCCATCTAGTCCTTTAAAGTCATACAGTCTTTTGCAAAAGATCTTCTTCTATGTCTTCGATAAAGTCCAAGGTGCTGGAGGTAGATATGTCTTTTTTCCTTGGATTCTAGGATGTAAATCTTTTCTAATCCCTAAAGTCTCTAAGTCTTTACGAGCCTGCAAATCGTCCTTTGACTTTCCACAATGAAACAACGTCGATACAGTACTTGCAGCCACATTCCTCTCAACATGCATTACATCCAAGTTATGTGTTATTGAGAGATTCTGCAAAATTCAAGTATAATTATAGACAGTTAACAAGACATGATCTGTTGTATATATTAAATTAAAAATAAAAGTTACAGCATAAATTACCTCCCAATATGGTAGCTTAAAAAAACAGACCTTTTCTTCCATCTTGATATCTCCTCCTCATCCACTTCTAACTCGTTCTCTTCATCTGATTCGCTATATAGCTCTTCACTCTCAGATTCTAATCTAGAAAATTCACTTTGCTTTCTCTTACCTTTGAATTTTCTAACATTATGTTTTTGAAATTTCTGAGGTTTTTGGAAATCTCCTGACCATTTAATATTCTACTTTTTCTCCGAAGTTCAACATTTCCATCAAACCACGTTGTCTTCCCTCTGAATCTCTGATCTGGTGGAAGACCCCTTCTGTGACACATGTATACATGTTTCCTACTGAACTTAAGCCACATACTATCTGTGTGTTTCCCACATAATGGACAGCCCATCTTACCCTTTACTTTACATCCTGCAAGATTCCCATATGCTGGAAAGTCGCTTATGGTCCAGAGCAACATTGCCTTCATGATGAAATTCGACTTAGTCAATGCATCATATGTTAACTCCCCTGAATTCCAAAGATGATTAAGATCTTCAATCAATAGCTCTAAGTAGATATCAATACTATTTCCCGGCTGATGTGGACCTGGTATCAAAAGGGTTAACATGAGGTTTTCCTTTTTCATGCATAAATCATGTGGGAGGTCGTAATTTACTAACAACACATGCCAACAGCTGTAGTTCGAATTCTTCATATTGAAAGGATTGAATCCAGCTATAGTCAATCCCAACCTTACATTCCTTTCTTCATATGCAAATTCTGGGTATTTGTCATTCATGTGTTCCCATGTTACGGAATCTACAGGATGACACAAATTCCCATCAATACTCTTATTATTCTGATGCCATCTTAAATCTTTTGATGTTTTCTTGGATCTGTACATCCTTTTCATTCTAGGAATTATCGGAAAATGCCTAAGTACTTCATGTGGGATCCTTTTCCTAACTTCACCGTTGCGCATATTGGTTTTCCATCTTGATGCATTGCATTTGGGACAACTCTCGAGCTTTTTATATTTTTTCTAGAACAAACAGTAATCGTTCACACATGCATATATCTTCTGGTATCCCATATCAAATGATCTAAGAAATATCTTAACATCATACAGTGATGTATATAAGACATTGTCTTCTGGCAACATGTCAGACAATATTTCTAGCAGTTCGTTGAAGCTCTTGTCAGACTAATCGTTCTGCGTTTTCTAGTCTAAATAGTGAAAGTATTGCAGATAACTTACTGTGATTTACACAAGATGGGTATAATGGTGTTCCAGCATCAGCAAGCTTCACAAGGAATTCATCTTCTTTCTGATCCTCAACATCCACAATCTCATTGACATCAGTCAGATTACCATATTGATCCAACACCTCAGCAGCCTGATACAACCTTAAAATTTCATCATCTACTTGACTTAATTTCCTTTCTATTTTTATCCCTTTCTTCAACTCTCCATGATGATACCAGTCAGAGCGTGTCTTATATGCCTCATCCATATCTCTCCTAACCAGGTGATCAACTACGATATTACCAGGGTGACGATCTATGTTCCGGCAGTCAATACACAGACAAATAATCATGTCTACATGTCCCATGTCTGCAGTGACTGCCTCCACAAATTCTAACGCGCCTATCTCATAATCAGGATCAGCTATTCATAATATAATGACAGTAAGAACACTACTAAACTGTACAAACCTATACTATGTAATAGCTTGTAAAACATACAACTTACCGGCAAAGATGCACTCAATCCTTCTGTACCATTATATGTGCTAGCCTTAAGTAAAACCAAACTAATCAACAAATTATTAAATTCGTGTTCAAAGTAAACCTATTCAATAACGATTTTTAAATAATTAAGAAGTTAATTATTTAACCAAATATCGGACTGCCAATAGTTAAGTTTTAACAATTAGAAAACTAAAAAACAATCAACTCATTAATCAACTTAGAAGGATCAAATACATAATCAATCATTTCTTTCACATATAACGACTTAGCACATATATTCAGTACTATGTAAGTGATTAACAATATAAGCAATATATGCATCAACCTAAGGACAGCTAACGTATCATATAATTAAAACCAGATCAAATATATAAGTTTAAGAATGGTATCTGAACAATGGTAATAAATAATGGCATATGAATAGTAATGCATAAAACATCCGTAACATAATTTAAAACCAATATAAGAATCAAGGAATAAAACTGAAATAAACACACCAAAGAGAAATATTACTAACCTCTGTGCCTGCATGTTGATTAGAGTCAACTGTAGCTTCAAATTCCTTATTGTAATCAGCAAAACATGAAAAACAGAATCACACAATTAGTACAAGGTATAGAGCTAGTGGGCAAGTTAGAAAGATAATTAACTAATAAAGTACGTCCACTGTTCAATATGACATGCTTAGACATAACTCAAATGATAACACATTAGCACAACATATATCCCACTAAGCATATTTACATATTAACACACACAAAATAATGATAAATTCAAGTAGCTGATTACCAAAAATAAAAATTACTCATGTAGCAAACAAGTATCTACTAATTTACTACAAATCTGAAACTGACTCCAACATAAAACAAACTCCAACTTACTGTAATCATAAAAGGAACAAGTATTAGCCTAACTAGCTCAAGAAACATCTGAGAAAATCACAATTCAATACACCACGTATTCACTTCACCACATGAAAGTAGTCAATGCACTATTCACAAGAGTTTACACAAGATGATATAAACTATACTAAACGCAGATTTGATATGAAGATTTAAAGTTGTTGTAGCTCAAATAGTAAGCAATTCAAATGAATCTCACAATTATGTAAGTGATCAACAATCTTTACAAATAGTAACCTAGAATCCAGTTCACTTATACATTCAAAAATCAATAGGTGTTTAACAAAGTCATCACATATCAATTCGAGCATCTTCTAACAGTTAAGTCTGCCAATAATCAAAAGTTAAAATGACAGTGTTCCAAAAGTTAAGATTAAACAATTACAGAGCTAAAAATCAATCAAGACTATAAACAACCTAGAATGACGTTGAATCATACTCTAATTTTTACACAATACACGAGTAACCTGAGACTAAAACCTGCTAATAATCCGAACATATAAATCAATTACTGAGATATAGAGTTAAATGTAAACTATTACATATCTAAAAATCAAACAAGTCACTCTTTAACTGAGAATGACCAAATCCATATTTCTGTTGTTTAATACACTAATACACTAAAGTAAGACTAAACTCTATCTAATATAATAATCATAGAAATGACCGAAGCACCAAAAACTGAATTGTGAAACTATAAGCTAAATAAAACTTGTGAACAGAACTAATAGTCAACACAAATCTGTATGTACAAATCTCAGAAACTAGACAAATCATAATGGATATCAGATTTGATTATAACTAGTGTACAAAACTAATAATCAACAAAATCTGAATGAATCTAGGATTTATAGAAGTAATAAACAGAGATTTGAGTACACAAAAGAGCTTAGTGATTCTTAAACTTCAAAAAACTTTGTAACTACTGCTAAAAGTTGTAGATATATCAGATATAGTCAATCAACAATGAATAAGTTACATGCATTCAAAAAATTGCTTTAGCGATAAAAGAGAACAATTAGATATCAAAAAATCAAGAACAAAATTGTTTACTTAATGACTGAGCACCAAATAAACTTAGCACTAAAAGGAATAGCTAGATTGTTTACATTGGACTAGATTTAAGGAAAGCGAGATAGCAAAAATCAAAACAAAAAATTGAAAGAGGAAGAAGATGAACTTGCCTTTGCTGATAACTGCTAAATTGGTCTAAGAGACCACCAAAATTGTTAATGGAAGTTGGATTATAGCTTTCCACAAGGAGAGAGAAAGCAATATTGGAAGATTTTATGATGAATTTTCTATCTTCTCCGAAAACCCTAAATATTAGGGTAACTCACGTTGAAAGGAAAGAAGAGGAAAAGTGATTTTTCACTAAGTGTTGGGCGGAAAAGTGATAATTTTTTCCTACTTACTAATTCTTTAGGAATAGCATTAAAAGAAGGCTATTGTAGAGTTAGCGAAAATTAAATTAGCACTTTGATAGCAACCGAGTGAAATGAGCTATGTATATGTGCTATAAATGTGAACTTTTTTTGTAGTGTAGGACTCGGTAGAATTTGGAGTTTGCTTTCCAAGATGATGACTAAGTCGTAGTCAATGATTGTAAGTTTATCGAGGTTAGGCTCAGAGAGTTTAGGACTCGGCGTTTAAGATAAAGACTAGGTTCTAGCCGTGGATTTTTGAAGTTTTTCGAGGTTAAGCTCGACAAGATTTTAAGACTCGGCTTAAATGATAATTGTATATTTTACAAAAATTTATCTCCGGTTATGATTCGCAAATATATAGGGTGTAAGCCCGTTTTTTTTTTGAATGCCGACTTGCGACATAATAATATTTTTTATAAAGTTCTTGCTAGACCCAAAAGCTACCTACGTACCCCAAAGGGATCAAGCCAAGACGTAGTTCTCATTACATAACTAATGAAGTAGATAGTAATGCGTTAAGTGACGCATTTAGTTTGTCAAGAAAGCGATTCGCTAGTAATAGTTTCGCTTTAAATTGATGGAATTCCAACTTCGAGGAATTGGAACTCCTTCCATGCTGGTGATTTTGTAGACGCCCGGTTTGAGGACTTCAAAAATAATGTATGGCCCTTCCCAATTGGCACTGAGTTTCCCAGCATTAAGCTCGGCCATGTTCTCGAACACTTTTCAAAGTACAAGATCTCCGACAGCAAAGTGTCGTCCGCGTACTTTCTTATTGTAGTACTTTGCGGCTTGCTATTGATAATTTTGTACCCAGAGGAGGGATTCATCGCGTTCCTTATTAAGGTTGTCAATGGTATTTTCCATAGCGTTGTTATTTTCATCTTTATTCTTGGAAAGACATTCACGACACAGAGTTTGTACTGCTATTTCTGCTAGAACTATTGCTTCCATTCCATGAGATAGAGAGAATGGAGTTCACCCGGTTGATCGCCGAGGTGTGGTCCGATGTGACCATAATACTCCTTCTAACTTGGAAGTCCAACTTCCCTTCTTTTCAGAAAGTCACTTCTTTAGACCATCAAAGATCTGTTGTTTGTGGCCTCAGCCTAACTGTTACATTGCGGATTTTGCGGTGATGATTTGCTTACTCGGATATTCAATCTGGCGCAAAAGTTAGTAAATTTGGGCGAGATGAATTGAGATTTGTTGTCTGTTATGATTTCGTACAGGAGACCATGTCGGCAGATGATATTTTTCCATACGAATATGATTACATCTCTATCCTTGATTTGGGAGCAAGCTTCTGCTTGACCCACTTTGAGAAGTAATTGGTCATTACGAGCATGAACCTCTTTTGCCAGGATCATGGTAACGGTCCAACTATATCTATTGTCCATCGCATGAATGGATAAGGAATTATTACAGATGTTAACTCCTTGGTTGAAGCGTGAATAATGTGCCCGTGCCTTTGGTACTTATCGCATCCGGTAGTGTACTCGGCACAGTCCTTGGACATAGTTGGCCAATAGTAGCCGAGTGTCCTAATTTTATGGACAAGCGTTCTACCACTGTTGTGGTTTCCTCCTACTCCATCATGCATTTTCTTAACGATTTCATTGCTTCGTTGCCATGAACGCATGTGAGCAAGACTCTGTTTGAACTCCTCCGATAAAGTTTTTCGTCGATTTGGGTGTAGAAAGCGCACTTGGATTTCAGAATGGCGTGCATCCCATCTGTCTTCTGGCTTTTCTCCGTCAATGATATAGGCTAAGATTTCTTCTCGCCAGCCTACTTTCTATTTGCTGTTATGTTCGGCGTCTGCCATCTTGGAATCAGAATCTTCTTGTCTTCGTCCATTGCCGAGACTAGTTCCACATACCCCTTTGGTAGGCTTATGCTTGGCCTATCTATGCTTTCTACCGGGATGATCCATTGTTGGAAGAGATCTATTGTAGATGCGAGAGTAAGGAGGGCATTGACAGATGTGTTCTTGGACCTTGAAATTTTGTTGATTCAAAATCTCAACTCCTTGGTTATCTCCTTTACCACGCATGGATAAGCTTTCATTCTGTCGTTCTTTGTGTTGTACCCTCCATTTACTTGATTGACGACAAGTTGGGAGCCGCAGTAGCAACTGATGTCAGTGGCTCCAACTTTTTTAGCCAATTTTATTCCTGCAATTAATGCCTTGTACTCCGCTTTATTGTTTGAAGCTGGGAATGCAAGTCAGAAATACTATTCCAAGACTTCTCCCATTGGGCTTTCTAGCCTGATACCCACTCCTGAGCCGTGTTGTGAGGAAGATCCGTCCTTGTAGATCTTCCATGTTATGGTTTTCTTGCAAGCCTAGAGGCTCTAGATCCGATGATAGCTCGATTACGAAGTTGGCTAGGACTTGCGACTTTGCGCTTGTACATCCTTTGAATTCGATATCATACTCGCTCAACTCGATTGCCCACTTCTTCAGTCATCCTGACAGATTTGGAGTATGAAGTATTGTTCGCAATGGGTGATTTGTTAACACTATGATGGTGTGCGATGGGAAGTAAGGGCGTAACTTCCTTGCAGAGGTAGCCACTGCTAGTGCAAGTTTCTCTGTGGTTGGATATCAGAACTCAGCTCCATCCAATGATTTGCTGATATAGAAGATTGAGTACTGAGTTCCTCTATCATCTCGAACTAGTACGCCACTAACTGCCGAGGTGGAAACCGTGATGTACAAGTACAAAGGTTCACTGTGTTCTGGCTTAGTGAGTATCGATGGAGTTGAAAGATATTCCTTCAATTTGGAGAAGGCGTTCTCGCAGCTTTTGTCCCATTTGAATTCCTTATTTCCGCAAAATAAGTTGTAAAGTGGGAGACATTTATCCATTGAGCATGATATAAAGCGATTTAGGGCGGCTATTCGTCTCGTCAATCTCTAAACTTCTCGCTTATTCTTCAGAGAAGGTAGCTCTAGAATTGTCGTGACCTATTTTGGGTTTGCTTCAATTCCTCATTGAGTGATTATGTATCCTAGAAATTCCCCTGATGTAACTCCAAAGGTGCACTTTGCCAAATTGAGTTTCATCTGATACTCATTCAGATTTATGAAGCAACGGGCTAAATGGTCGACATGGTCTTCTGCCCTCAATGACTTCACTAGCATGTCGTCAATATATACCTCCATGGTTTACCCGAGTTGATCGACAAACATTTTGTTTACGAGGCGCTGATAGGTAGCTCCAGCATTCTTCAGCCTGAATGGTATTACTATGTAACAATAAGTGTCTCGCTCCATAATGAACGATGTGTTTTCCATGTCGTCAGGATGCATTCAGATCTGTTTGTATCCTGAGAAGGCGTCCATAAATGAGAGAAGCTCGTTCCCGGCTGTTACTTCAATAATTTGATCGATATTTGGTAGCGTATAGTTGTCTTTTGGACACGCTTTATTAAGATCGGTGAAGTCCACACAGACTCTCCATTTTCAGTTCTTTTTAGGAACAACTACCGGATAGGCCAGCCATTCTTGATATTGAACTTTGGTGATTGACTTGATTTCAATCAGCTTTTCTACTTCTTCGATCACAGCCTTTGTTCTTCCTGGCCCGAACTTTCTTCTTTTCTGCTTTATTGGCTTATACGTTGGATCAATGTTTATCCTATGACTTGTGATTGCCGGATTGATTCCAGGCATATCGCTTGGTTTCAATGCGAACGTTGCCACGTTGTCTTTGAGGAAACATATCAGCTTTTCCTTGATAGATTTGTGTAGGTTGATTTCAATGCTCACGCATTTTTTCGGATCGGCCAAGTTGATGTTGACAAACTCAATAGTCGACTGATCGGACTTCTCAAGAGCAGGTGGTTTGGTCAATGCTTTGCTTCCTACTGATGCTGTGACCGTGCATGACTTGTTTCTTAACTTCAATTTAGGGCTATTTTCTGATTGCCCTTAAGTGTGTAGACTCCTTTGTTCATCGGAATCTTAACGCACTGATGATAGCTTAACGGCAGAACTTTCATCGCATGTATCCAAGGCGTTCCTCAGATTTTGTTGTAGATGGGTAGTTTATCTACAACAAGTAGCTTAATCTATCTCGTAAGTCCAGCAACTCGGATGGCTAATTTCACCGTTTCGATCGCGTTGATTGTGCTTCCATCAAACCCGGTTAAGGTTCTATCCATAGGTTTAAGATGGACGTCTGGCAGTGCCATCTTATCGAGGTTTAAGATGGACTTCAAAGGTTTTTTAAAGCCTTGCCTCAAAGATCTCAGTTCAGCGATTGAGGTGTCTTGGTTGACGAACAGAGATTATTGCTTCATAAACAACTCGGCAAGTTGGTTAAAGCTCTCGATTGACCCGGCAGGGAGCTTGGTGAACCATACCAATGCGTCTTCGGTTAAGTTTTCTGTGAAGTGTTGGCAGTGGGCCGCCTCTTCATTGTCTACAGTATAGTTGGTATCGTTCATCATGACATTGAAAGCGCTCATAAACTCCACGGGATTTGAGTTCCCATCGTAAGAGGGGCATCGAAGTCGTAGCCCTCTATTTACCGAGACTCTCTGCAGTCTCCGTGCGAATGGCGAATTCTGCACCTGAGCTAGGATCCTTCCTATCTCGGGTTCTGAGCTAGTAGCTTGATGGAATTTTGACTTGATGTCATCCATCATCGTTAATATTGTAGCAGTGTCCAAGGTCACCTAGCTTTGCTGTCTTGTCGTGTTTGGTATGGCAGAGTGATCTTGTACCAAAGTGGCTAATGGTTGTGGACTTGGAAAGTCTCGAAATAGTGTTCTCTGAACACTAGCCAATGCCTCCGCCCAAGATCTGCTGACTTGAGTAGTTGGAAGACTACTCTCATTCAAGCGAGATTCAAGCCGATCGAACTTCTCTGTGTTTCTGCGATCAGAACCTTCCTGTTGTGCGATCAAGTTACACACTAAAGTTCTGAGTGTCGCTAACCCTGGTGGTAGTGGTGGAAGGTCTTCATCCTCCCGAGTTTCCTGTCGACTCTCTTTCTGAGTCTGAGTTGTATCCAAGGTCGATCCATCCGCTGGATCGGTGTGTTCCTGAGGGAGAGGTTCCCTCCTTTCTGGTGAGCTGATGGTAAGTTCTTCGTCCACCATGTTCTCAATCTCAGAGTTTCCTCTTATCTTTGTGAAGATGTCCTTCGGTATCTTTCCCATAGACGACGCCAACAGGTGGAACCGAGTTTAGCACAAAGAGTACTAAAACGGTGGTTCCTGATTAATAAAGCAGGGAAGAATGGGCAAGAACACTTGTGGGTTTGAACGGGGTAAGAGCTTAGTTAGTTGAGTAATAAGACAAGGTAAATGCCGAATTGGTGTTCTTATTAAACTTTGAATGTCGAAAAAGAAGATCTCCCTTTGCGGAAGGATTGTGCCTCTATTTATAATTTTATAGAGGTGGTTTACATGTGTAGAAAGTAAACGAAGATTTACAAATCTTGTTAATAAGACTAAATCTGTTAAGACTCATGCTAGATTTGCAGAAGTTTTCCATATCGGAACATGAAAATTTTCGTTTTTTGTATGCTGACATGTCATCCGATTTTCCTTCAGGTTTGTAGAACCTTCCGAGAAGAGACATTTTGCCGAGTCGAATATCTTATCCGAGTTGAAGACTTAGTGCTTGCAACCAGGTGGTTCTTTTATATTCGACCCGTTGTTTTCGGTGGACCGAAGTAGAATCTCGGTTCTACCTCCAACATTTACACATTTATATAAAAGGTAAACTTATATGTCTTTTATCATTAAAATAAAATTAATTTTAATAAAGGTCTTTGAAAATGAAGCATGATATAAAATAAATTTTGCAATTCTTGATAAAATGGTTGTGATTGAAAAATTAAAAATGGTTAGTATTAATAGAAATTTTTTTATCTATATTTTCTTGACAGCGACAAATCTTTATATTAGAATGAGTTGATATCAAAAATTTAAATTATGTAGCCTACACTTAAAAGAAAACTCTTACATTCCAACACTTTTACATTATCTATATCTATCTTTTTTTTTGAGGATTATTACTCTATTTAAGTTTGGATTTTATTTTTGGAAACAAGCTGGGAAGGTCATTATTCATCTACTTATATTTTAAATTTAATTTATAATAATTATATTATGTCTTTAATATTGATTATTATAAGTGTATAGTATAATTTGTATTATATTTTTGTATGATTAAACCTTTTATATCAAGATTTGTATTCTCAAAGTCAAGATTTGTTGCAAATTGTTCGCACCTTTAAGTTATATTCTTAAATATTTTTGATTGAGTAATGTTGACAAAAAAACTTTTTAAATCTATTTTATTCTTTTTAGAAATTAATTTAGTTATAAATTTAATAAAATTATATATTTAATTATGGGATCTAGTGAATTCATATAAATTAAGTTCTAATGAGTGTTGTTATTTAATAATTTTGAAATTAGTTTACAAAATTCATCACTTTAAAATAAAAAATACTTCAAAAAAGATATTACGGTTGTGTCTTTTACTAATATTACTTGTTAAAAAATATAATTTAAAGTTGTGCATTTTCATTATTTTTTTGGTGAGTACATATATTTTTTTATTATCACACTTTTTAAAATAATTTTATATCTTATTTAGAATTTGAAAGTTTAACGTATAGTTTTGGATTTTCATGAATTTATATCAATTAGATTCTGCCGAGTTTTGTTATTTTATCTTTCTTAAATTATCTTACCGAATTCATCATTTTAATATAAGTGAAATACCTACAATTATTAAACCCAGTTTGACTAATGAAATCCAATGCAGAAAATTAAAAAATATATATAAACTTTTAATTATAAAAATCTTAAATATGTATCAAATGATTATGTTTTTAGTATAATGTATCACTTATTAAAAAATTTTATCTACATTTGTGTTGTTTTTTACTTTAACTCTTCACTTATGAAATAAATCTTATATGGTTATGTTTTGTTGATATTGTCTTTTTCCAGTAACTTATCAATTATAAAAAGTGTATTTTGTAGTTATGTTTTTTTAAATAATTTATCACCTATAGCACACATTTTTTTATAGTTGTGTCTTGTCCTTCTAATTTTTATTTAAATGCATTGAATGTATTAAAAGTTTTCAATAAATATCTGTTATCGGATGAATGGACACCACTGAGTAGGTGTGGCTGAACAGACATCAATGAAGAGTTATAAACATAAGAACACTAACTATATTTGTGTTACTAATCAATGCTATTATTGATATAAAGTTGTATTTACTCGTATAAAGTTACAACTTTTAATTCAAAGTTATAAATATTCATGATAATAAGCAATTATACATGGAAAGTTGGAACGCTAAAACATATCTACTCATCTATATATATATATATCAACATCCAAATGTTATTTCTTATACAAAATACACATAGAAAAACAAACAAATAGTGAGAAAACAGTTTTTAGGAGACAAAGTTCTCATTATTTTTTGTAGTTGAATTATTCAAATAAATAATATCCTCCAAGAGTGATTTGTCTAGCATCATTGACCCTCATTAATTATTTTTGGTGTTTATTGAGTTTATATTATTTAGTTGAATCAAAATTTGTCTGGTAGTTGTGAAACATATCTTTTAATATAGGGAATCTCACCTGAAATGTTCTCGTTGAAAAGTTAATTATATGAAATTCCCTCTTTTCTAAACCTTCTCTTGCATTCTCCTTTTACCAAATGAAATGACCCATTTACCCCAAATTTCAACGACAATTGATTTTGCTTTGGCTGTCCATTATGCACGGACAAGGAAACGGGCAAGACCTGACTTGTCGTATACATTTTTGACACTACAAGACAACTTTATCAATATTTTGATTTCATTAAACGAGAAGAGAATATTTCAAGAGAGAGAAAAAATTTAGGAGAGAAAGAAGAAGCTTGAGGCAGTTGCAAAGAAGGAGAGACTTCACTAAGTTTTCTTCTTTGTTCGATAGGAAGATCTAAGAGGAGGTGATAGCGTTTCTTAATTTTTACCGATGAACTTAGCTTTAGCCACCGGAGAAGCCGACGAGAGAGAAGAATCAACTGATCTGGCGACCGAAAAGTGAAGAGTTATGATAGGAGAAGACAAGAAGGAGAAAAGAGGATTGTGCTTGATTTTCCTAGAGGAATGCTCAGAAGGTGATGTGGCAAAAGGAAATAGTAAGATTTAAAGGTAAGATCTCAAACTTTGGGCTGGGTAGAAAACAAGAATACAAAAGAAGAAAAAGACAAAAAAATACATGTATAAGACATATTTTTGGTTTGTTCAATATAGGGTTTGTTCTATTGATTTTGGATCTACAAACAAGGAGAGCTGATGATAAATTTGGGATTTGTCTTTGGGCATAAGGGTTTTGGCAAAAGGATTTAGATATCGTCCATGTATAGGTGAATAACAGTTACACCTATGTCCATAACAGTTAATCAGCTATGTCCATGTCTTTATTTTAGAGATATGAATTAGCTCAAGAATGTCACTGTATTAACATCAGATTGTCTACAAAATAGTCCACGTCTAATCAACTACATCCTATGTCCCTTGCCTACTTGATTAGATGTTAATGAGATACTTCAACATCAGACAAGCTTAAGTGTTTGTCAATGTTTAGATGAAGAAACCAAAGACACTGTCCATGTTAATTTTTATTGCAGTATTTGTCCATCTTTAGTTATATAATAATTATATGGATGTTCACACCTAGTTAAACATAAGAATGCAAGTATCTCATTGATGTATACGACGAATAATACTTATTATTTTACATCTTCAATGACTAAAACAATGATAAAGTCCATGTCTATTGTTATAAACAGAACTAGACAAATAACAACTGTATCTTATGTCCATGACTATTTGATTAACAGTGAAATGATATATAGTATCGTCAAGGACGTTTACGATAGTGTTCTGGTCAATGTCGTTATATTTACTTTGAGCTATGTCCATGTCTACATTTTATAACTTGTTACGGCTACATATCTCTAGACGCTTAAGAGGTTGTCTATTTGTCACAAGATAATTTATCCATATCAGTTGTACAATAGTTTATCCATCCATACATATGTCATTATATAGTGCTTTGGTCCATGTCATTATACTTACTTTGAGCTATATTCATGTCTATATCTTATAACTTGTTACGGCTACATGTCCCTGGACGCTTTAGACCTTGTCTATTTGTCACGAGATAATTTGTCCATGTCCAGTTGTACAATTGTTAACCTATTCATAAATTTGTCATCAGATCATATTTTGGTTCACATCTTTATACTTATTTTGAGCTATGTCCATGACTACATTTTATTATTTGTTAGGGCTACAAGTCTCTGGACGCTTATAATACCCTTGTCTAGTTTTCCAAAGCCTATTTGTTCATATCTAGTTTATTATATTCCATATAATGTTCATGTCTAGTTGAAATGTAACAAACGAAATGTCCAGTTTACAGTTATGTCTCGTTTAAATTTGACCATATGTAGTTTAAAATTATGTCCATATGTAATTACATAAGAATTATAGTTAAGCCATGAGCAAATTTGTACATGTGTAATAATGTCTGAGTTCTCGTCCATGAATCCAATTTTTTTATTTTAGCTATGTCCAAGTCTAATTCAATGAGTCTTTTTCTAGTGTATACAAAACATAATAATTAAAACAAAAAGACATTCTCATGATTTATTTATGACGAGAATAAATGATGATGTCATTGAAAGCGAGACAGAAGCGGGCACGTGGTTAATTTATTGGCGAAGGAGGACAAAAAAAAGGAAACGGTAAAAGACAATTCTGTCTTTGTAGGTGGTTAAGAGGGTACTATCCATAAGAAAATATAGTTGATGGTATTTGATACAAATAACTCTAAAAAAAAAGCATCCCACATAATTATTTCTTTAATATATGTGTTATTGGGAATATCATATGTGTATTATTTGAATTTTATTTGTAAAATAATATAAGTTAAAATAAGCACCAAAATTAAATATTGATAATATTTCAAACAACTTTAACTAATTTCTTTATTTTTTCTAAATATGTGCCTTTTATTTGGAACTTTTTGCTTAAAATATAATTTACAATAGTTTTTATTCTTAAAATTTTTGTGGTGCTATTTCACTGTTTAAAATTTAAAATTAATGTTTAGAAACATCTATTTATTATGTCTTAAGATGCTAGATAGTAAGGTGAATCAATTGTTATTAATAATTGATATTTGTATTGTTTAATTTATGTTTATGTAATAATATAAGTTAGAATACTAAGGTATTTCAACCAAAAATTAATAATACTTCAAATAATTTTAACCATTTTTATTGTCTTTTACATGTATGCTCAGAGTAATAATTTTATTTCTAAAAGAAGTTTATTATTTTTATTCATTTTTAGACATATATATATCTAATTTATTTTAGAAAAATGCATCTATTTATTATATCATATATATTTAATTTAAAATAAAAAACTCAACAATGATTCACTTGTTGTAGTGCCTAATAGTATAAGTCAATATATCATAATGTATTAAAAGTATAAATTGATGATAATTCAAACAATTATATATATGTTTTTTCTATTGATATAAGTTACTGCATGGCAACACGCCTTTTTGTTCCTAGTAAGAATTAGAAAGAATTGAAAATAAATGATTTTTTTATATTATTGGCAATCTATACCTTTTTTTCTTTTTTGTTGATATAATTTTTAAATTTTTGTTTAATCTATTTTACCTTTATCCTTTCATCTGATTTCTTACTCCTTGTTTAGTTTACTTTTCTCCAAATCCATTTTCAAAATCAAATCCTTCTGTGATTTTGTAACACATTGTGCTTCTCTGGGGATAACAAATTTGAAGAAGAAAATTCTGAGGAAAAGATGGAAACAAAGGGAACGAATCTTCAGATTTTCCTTCAAAGTTCATTCTCTACCAACAATTTTTGCATGTAATCGTGATTCACGACTCCTAGAATATATTGAATGGTTTCATGAATTATGTATCTTCGTCTGCCAATTTTCCCTTGAAGTTGTTTCTTTTTGTTTGCCAACAATATTTACTGTTACGAGTTGATATGTATTGATTGTTTGGAGTGATATATCGCTTGAAAAATTGCTGTCATTGTGACTCATTGTTTATTAAGGATATAAAATTTTACAATACATTTTTAGTTAGATCCTTTGGGTGGTTTCATTTTATTTCTCGTGGCTTTGTCGGTAGTCTAGGTTTCTGGGCATGGTCTTTTATATTTGTAGAGAGGAAGATTGCATGTTTGATTCTGAATTGTTTAGATCTTGTTGTAGATGTAGGTGAGGAAATTGATTAAATATGCAGAAACAAGAAAACGACTAATATTCTTAAACAAGCATATAATTTTGTTTTTGCAACTCTCTTACACAACACATGCTGTATTAAATAGATGATAGTTTGAATTGTCAAACAAATAGATGATAGTTAAAATCAATTTATGATTTACAGGTAGATGAAGATGAAGGAAATGAAGAGATTTGACAGTGGAGAAAAGCGTATTTTCTTTAATTACAAGGTATGAAACTCAAATCTCACATCATTCATTGTGATATTTGTGAAACTCAGTAATTTCTCCAAAGCACCTTACATTGATTTTTGATTTCTTATCTTGTGTAGATTTAATAAAAAATTAAGACAGTAATATGTTGAAAGCAACGTAAGACTTATATCCCATTTCTATCAATATAGTTATACATAGAATAATTTGCTTCTTATAGATATGGATTATGAAAATGAAACTATAATGGGAATTTATATAATTAGCTAGATAGTTACATAACGCTTATATACATAGTAATAACTGAAACAACTATAAATTGATTTAGCCATGGTTAGTTGAAATATCAAGATTTGTTTGATTGTTTAATCTTTGCCTTGTGATCTTTTAATGAATTTGGGTAGATGACTTACTAATCTTTTTTGTTCAAATGAGTTTGAGTACACTTGCTTCTAATCAATTAATGAACTTCTCATGCTTCTTAATCTTTCTTTTGCTCGTTTCTTGGTAATTACGATCAAAAGATCGTCTACCTGTGATGAGTTCATATAAAAGATTATGTAGCTCCACACGTCGCTCTTGGTTGTGAGGTGTCCAGTTTGAATGTATTCGGGAGCTGCATAACCAATAGTCCTTATAACTTGTTCGTCACTGTTTGGTTATTGCCTTACCAACCAATACCACAAATTAATCGAGATATAACAAGCCATGTGTGACACACTGCGATGGAGATATGAGTGATTCCATCAGAAGGACCCATTCAAGTTAGTCCGGCGTCTGAGAGCTTTGCGTTTCTTTTTTCATCAAGAAGAATATTAGAGGATTTGAGGTCCCTAAAGATGATATGCATTAAAGCTAAGTAACAGATGAAATCTGTGAAGACCAAGAGCTTGGAGATGAATATGCTGATGGCAAAGCTTCATCGAAATTCAGGATACAACTGTAATCATATTGCTTTTAACAAAAAGTGTTTACAGTTTGTTTTTCATTCTTTTTCTTTCCGAACAGCTCGTAACATGTAAACACTCTCATAGTAATCTCATTTTTTTATATTTTATACCAATTCAACACATATTGCATATATGGATGTAGATATATATATATATGTATGTATGTATAAATTATATTTAAACTCTGCAGACAATGTCCTTATGTACTCAAAGTTGTCATAGGTTTAGTGGAACTGGGAGTCACTACGAACGATCATATCGTATTTTACTTAGCTTAACATTTCTATGAGATTTCTATTGCAAAATTCTTATATTTTTTATTTTTATCATATAGGAAATTATTAACATTAAAATTATTTTTATTAGGATTAACGATATATTAATATTTGATAGTTAAGATAAATATTGGTAATTATTTTTTGTTAGGATTTGAAATATTTTCAATATTTTATTAGTAGTTTTTGGTTGAGCAATAAATAATGCTTTTTTGGGGGTCAAGAATGGACATTATTTTTATGTTATATTTTTAAAATTTCATTTTTGTATTTGTTATCTTATTTAAAAATACCTATGTTAATTTTATTTTATAATTATTTAAAATGATCTTTCCTTATTTTTAGGAGTATACATAAATAAGATAAAGATTTGAAAGTGAAGATAAATATAGTTAAAAAGTCTGTACGAGTAGAAGTTTTATATATTCTTCTTCTTTGTTTGTAATCTTATAGTTCTTCTTCTTCCCTGAAAAGAATAAGTTGTTTGTTCGATTTTCTCAATTTTTGTTTTATCAAATGTGAGTGTGATCAGTTATGACTCATTATTATGGTCGATCACCAGACCAACTAGCTAATGCATTTTATAAATCATTCGTGACCCCATGATCTAATGTCACTGTCAACTATTATTAGGTTCTGATTCATTTGAACTTATTAATTTACCTAATTGTTTAATTGAAATTGTGTATAGGTATAGAAAATAAGTTACCAAAGTGTCTTTTTAAAATAGGAAATGAACCACAAATATCCTAGATAAACAATAGTTGTAGGATGTCGCTCATAAGAAAAATAAAAAAATCCTACCTTCAAAATACAATGAAGTAAAGAGAAATCCTACTTTCAAGCATATTTTGGGAATGTACAAAAATTCTCTTGGACATTAAGCTCAAATATTACATAGCATAATGTGCATGCAATTGATTACAGAGAAAAAATATGAGCTTTGATTTGTGTTTGGAGGGAGGCCACTACGATTCAGTTAGAGGACTGAAGCCCATGGATGATGGAATATGTGATATAAGAAAATGGAAAGATGATTTTAGATTTTGAAGTAAATTGCTTAAGAGAAAAGGTAAGATAAGCATTAAGAAGTTCATGGATGAATATACATAAGTGGTGTTAACAGATGGAGTCATGAGGACATAATTAGGTTAGTGTATATTTGTTCGATAGTATGGTTCGTAATGGCGAAAGATGAGAAAACAAATATTTCCCACACATACATCAAGTTGGTAATGGATCTAGACAAGCTTCAGACTTACCCATGGGGTGTTGAATCCTTCAATCTTCTTGTAAAGTCTATCATCAAAACGAGAGATCATTTAAAAACCCCAAAGGACTATGTTTTGGATGGATCATCTTTTGCTTTTCAAATTTGGATTATGGAAGCTATCCCGGAGATAGGAAAATTGTTGGGGAAAAAATAAATGAGGAGCTTATAGAAGGTCCTCGATGTTCTAGTTAGAAAGGTCTTGCAAAAGTATCATATGACGACATCATATTAGTAGAAAACTTATTTATCTTATGTGTGAGTTCTTACTTATTAATTTGTGAATTTGTTTGCATTTTTTTTTGTTATAAATGATGCTAACTATTTACCTATAAATTTTTTTGTAGGATGTTATTTATCCATACATATGTTATAGTGGAAACATGAAAGCTTAGAATCTGCTTTTTTTTAATGGCTTGATGAGATGAGATACGATAAAGTTGTTGATCTCGATCCTTTAATAAGAACATGGTATGATTTTGGTGCAAAAACTTGGGGGTTTGTGGAAAAAGGAAATCTTCTCACGCAACAAAACATGTTGATATGTTTTGAATTTTAAGAATAAATATAATGTCTATTTGATAAAGTTAAAATCTCTTGGAAATCATCATTAATTAAATTGAACTAAAACGTTGAGATTTCGATCGAGGCCTTCACAATTTTGATTAGAGTGAACAACAAACATAAGTACGGTCAGCTGTAATCCAATAGGAATGATATGGCTGATGTATAAAGTCCCAAAAGCCCAAAAGAGAGGAGAAAAGTGGGATAATAACACAACAAACTCGTAACTACACATGGGAATCTTCGTACTTAGCTCACCCTCCTGAATTTGAATAATGACATAACAACATATACACCCTATTTAAGAGATTCCAACACACGACTGTTTGAAAAACGGTTTAACATGTGGCTTGAAAACATATTTTTAAAAGGGCAGGAATCCATAAACTAAAGTAAATTTTACTGTTTCCTATTGTTGGTATCATAACAGCAAGTCAAGAAAACAATAAACCATTTCAGATTGATTGTAATAGAAGAGTAAGATTGCACCTCATTAAGTTAAGACTTTCGCAAGTTTCAAATCTCTTTGACTTCACAATTCATCTAGAGAATTATGTGATAGAAACCTACAGCAATTACAGTACGAAATTCATCTTTTATTTTCCTGTAACTATGATAAACATCAACAACATCCAAATTTCTATTCACAGAGAGCCATTCTTAGAACAATGGCTAAAGCTTAATTTTCTTGAACCAATTTAAACCATAAAGTTTCCCACTAGGATCACAACTGTGGTTTATCAACTATCTTGAATTTATTAAACTCTAAAGTAGCAATACATAATCTATAAGTAAGTCTCATAATGGTTCAGTTATTACACATTAAAGAAATAGTCTTTTAGTCATATAGCAATAAAAGTCTTCAGTTTAATTTATGTTTTCTACGTAAAGCATACTTTTAAGACAGAGAATTACAAGTATCAAAGTTTTAAAACTATCAGTAAGTTTACTATGGAATATCTTTTGCTTTGTTTGAGGGAAATAGTTTTACATAAGCTCATATTCTTGAAACCTGACAAATCACAGAGGATTCAAAAGCTTACACATATAAAGGGATTGCTCTCAGGTTTTGAATTAGTAGTTTGATACTTAAGATGAGAATATTGATGGTCGTGTAGGTATTGGTCAAGACAAAAAACAATGATGTTCAATATGAGGCAAGAGTCACAAAAAAGTTTAGATCTTTGGAAAGTCTGTTCGAAGTAGTAGCTGATGATTTGCATAGGTTAAACAACAATCTCTTATCGGTAAGTACCTTGGCTACATTTCATTACAGTCTCTTAAAAGAATGTTATGATTTTAATGTAAGACTCTTTTGTTTTGTAAATTGTTGGTGCAGAAAAATCCATTTTTGATCTCTGTTTTTGCAGAGATCGGAGATCATACCACCAAAATTTGTATTTCCGGCTGCGGAAGAGAGAAGAATGATGCAGAGGAAGATAATGTTGAGCCCCAAGGTTTAATCAAGAGAATTGAAGAAGAGAGAATAAAGGAGAAGAGGGGGAAGAAGGAGAAGAGAAGTAGATGGTTTATTTTGTTAATTCATTTGTTGATTTTATTTTTGTCAATAAAATGAGGGAAAATGACTTAAATGACTCAAGATCCTATTTTGAATGCAAAAATATACCCCATTTGTTTTTTTCTTCAAAAGTAACCT
>OVBA01004102.1:0-24867 GCA_900406435.1 Lepidium aucheri | reverse complement strand
AGGTTTTCTAAGTAGAAGAAAGTTTGATCTTTATTGATAATAGGTTAAAAGAATACACTGCTGAAATGGGACCTTATATAATGGTCCTATCAGCTAGCCCTAAAGGGCCTACTCAAGCAAAAGAAACAAGAAAAACAAAGATGGGTCGCAGCCCAACAACAAGCAAACAAGAAACAAAGAATGCGGAAACTAACTTAGTGTTCGGATGGCCTTGCTTCACAAGCTGAAGCCTTGACCTTTATTAAACGAAATTTAAAAGGTCTATAGACTATAAGACTCTCTAATCTTAGAGGCTGGAGCCATTAGGCTTGATGGACCTGCAAAGACATTTATAATGAAAACAAAACATACCTTGTTGGACCGAATGAAAGGCCAAGCCTTGTTGGTTGCTTGTAGCTCAAATCTTGACGTTTCTTCGTCCTCTTGCTGAGCTTCTTGAATGTCCTGAAAGTCTTGAATGTCTTGGTCTCTGTCGTGGTCTTGGTCCGAGTCCTTTGTCTTCTTCTTCGCACTTCTTGAAAATTAAATGTGGCTCTTATCAATTTTGGTGCGGTCCGGTGTAGAAGCTTCCTCTTCTTTGCTTAACACTTCTGCCACAATTTCTCCTAGTTGCTTCCTCAGCTTAGAGCTCTAGCTCTATTCATGGGTCTGTTTGGTTCAATTGGATTGATGCCCTCATTATATGCCTTATACCTATCCAACACTTCAGCAAGCGTCGCGGTGCTATGTTGTAAAAGTTGGAAATGTTGTTCCGCAACTTATCTGTTCTTGAATTGGAGAAGAACTTTGTGCTAAGTATAAATGGAGCAGCTACTGGAACGTCTAAGGAAAAAAGGATCGTACACCCTCGGATCGCTACCTCGCAGATCGGACGACAAGGACTACCCAGAACGCTCAACAAAGGCCGCCTCGGTTACTTACCTCAATCTATCTGCTGCGAGGGAAGACCAAGACCCATCTCTCTTCACAACAAAGGACACACTCGGAGCTACAACTCAGTCTAGAACCACGAGGACAAAGATAAGAAGCACTCCTCGGTGCCAAGGCTCGCGCAAGGACTCCAAGGACAGATTCACAGACTGCCATGTTGGCCATTAGGATTATGCAAATAACCCTATAAATACCCCTTAATGACACTCTTATCATATTATATGATGTTTTACCGCAAAAATCTCTCTAATTTATTGCTTTTATTTTCCTTTATGCTTCTTTCAGGTTGGTACTCTTTAAATGATTATGATTGAATGAATTAAGTATTTCTTTGATGTTCATCTTTTCTTCTTGCAATTTTATTAAGCTTTACTTTACTTATGCAATCTAGATATTCCTTTATCCTCTGCCCTCACAAAATAAGGTGTGAGTAGATCCCTGTGGATCTCAAGGATGGGGAGATCGAAGGTGAATCCGTTGATTCCACCGCCTAGCTATCCGATCTAAACTCCGATCTCTTCTAGTAAGGCTAAGCTTAATGCTAATCTCTCCATGATCAAGAGAGATCTGAGTTTGGCCATGACCCAAGGCTAGCGCTAACGAGAACAGAGACCATGTGCCTTGCTAGTGATGGCTTGATCTACCGAAGAGAGATCTAGCATGTGGATCAGCCATTAGTATGTGGATAGAGATCTTCACCGCGAGAGTGGGCCAGTCTAGCAAATATCCCGGTGTAGAGATCGCTCAAAGAATCCGGCGAGGAAGATCAGCTAGTTTGTCGCCGATCAACCTCCCTATCCTCTTGATCCTTTTTCCCTGAATAGCTTACACCTTATTTCGCTTTTCTTTCTCTATTTGATAATTTCTCTGTTTTAGCATTTTAAATTATGTTCTGTTTTTGTCATCTAGTGTATTTTGTCTTATTTGCTAGTTTGCGAGCTTATAATATTGTTACATCTGTCATTGTGACAGGATGTTAGATTTACTTGAACTAGGATCTAGTATTAGATAGATTGTTTGCAAGCAATCCCGAGTATTTGGTTTGACAACTCACAATACTTAACACTACACTCAGTGACTTGATAAGAGAACCGTACAAACTTCTTTTATCAGAATCTTCACTCACTCTGTTGATGTGAGTGAGAGCGCACAACCGTTCAAATTCGTCCAAATGGTCAAGGGAGTCCTCCGAGGAACTCCGAGAAACTTGTTGCACTAAACCGTTGAAATCAGTCCGCTCTTGATTTCGAAATTGTTGTTGGAAATGGCAGGAGGTAAGATGCCATTCCGTTAAGTATAGATACTCGGTGCATCACTCGCACCTATATAGCAAGGGTAACAATTCTATGTTTGAACCCGTGCGGGTTGTGCATCTCACACATCCGGTTGTGGTGGCGTCCCATCGGTGGTGGTACCGAGAGTTGTGGTATCTATCTTCGGTTATTGCTGTTGTATCCTCACACTTTCCTGTCTGAGTTCGCGAGGGAGAAAGTGTATGTTTTCCATGTAGCGCAGGAGGTGCTGGTTACCTTTCGAACGGGTTTGCATCAACCGCAGAAAACTGATCTGAAATACCAAACTCGCGATCTTGTTGCGAGCCCAACGTCCGAGGATGGTACCAATGTAGAGTCTTTAGGTCTTGCATCAGTTCTTTAATTCATCTCTCAAGGTAAGACGGCAAGGTGAGTTTGCGAGGCGTCTATAGTTCTCCTTTCTGGCTGCTTCCATGATCATTAAGCTCTCCAACCGATTGCTCCTTAGCTCCTTAGCTCCATGTTTGTTCCATTTGCTCCATTTTACCTGATTAAGCTCCGATATACAAATGCAAATGCAAAGAGTGCAAATTACTTCTAAACAGTCATAAATGCAGAAAAAATCTACCTAGCTGAATGCAACACGACTTAGAACAAGACTCTAAAAACACTAAAAACCACACACATCAGATGTGCGAACAAGTACAACAATGAATGGTGACGAATCCGTTGATAAACTCGATCCATTCAAGACTTGGAATCCTCACAAGCCTCAAAGTCGTCTCTCTAAATGATTCCTCAAGTTTGAGCGCAGCTAAGTTTTCTCTCTATAGAAAAAGGTTCATTCTTTATTGATATGCAAAAAGTGAGTACAAACGCCATAGAAGGAACCTTGTAATGGTTCGTCGGTTAGGGGCCTTGTAGGGAAATTCAAAAACACTAAATAAGATAGAAACAACCAAGAAAGGAAAGGAGTTGCGCAACACTCTAGCATAACGGAACATTTCAAGCAAACAAATAAAAAAGAGGAAAACCGGTCCAAATAAGATGAGTATGTTTATCATATGGTTCCGTAACTATACTTACTATTTGGACCACAGCTTGCTAACCTGTGAAAGCTACGAACGTGTGCAAGAGTGGTTGGAGGTTACCAATCCGGAATGGCTTTGATCTTTTCGTGGTCCACTCGTAGAGCTGTGGAGCTTACGACAAAACCTAAAACACTACTTCATTAGTGCAAAAGGTGCATTTCTTGAGATTGGTGTAAAGCTTTTCCTTGCGGAGTGTGCTCAAGACCATCTCAAGATGCTGAATGGGATCGAATAGGGATTTACTGTAAATAAGGATATCATCAAAATATACCACCACAAATTTAGATATAACAGAACGCAAAACCTGGTTCATAAGCTTCGTGAAGGTGCTTGGCGTATTGGTGAGGCTAAATGGCATGACGAGCCATTCTTGTAGCCCTTTCTTGGTCTTGAATACGGCTTTCCACTAGTCTCCTTCTTTCATTCTGACTTCATGGTATCGGCTCTTGAGGTCTATCTTAGAGAAAATGGAGCTCCACTAAGCTTTTCTAAAATGTCGTCCAATTGCGGAATTGGATGCCGGTACTTAACGATGATGTTGTTGATGACCCGACATTCTATGCACATCCTCCACACTCCGTCTTTCTTGGGTACGAGCAGTACAGGTTCTGCACAAGGGATAACGCTCTTCTGGATATAGCCTTTAGCCATCCGATAACGGACTTGCTTCTCTAACTCTTTGGTCTCTTTTGTGTTCATACGGTAAGCTGGCCGGTTGGGTAAAGGCGCTCTGGGTACCAAGTCGATTTGATGATCTATTCCTTGGATTGGTGGTAATCCCGCCGAAATCTTTTAGGGAAAAAAATCCTGGTAGTGATCAATCATTGTCTTGACTTCTTCCGCTAGTTCCATGTCAGTAGTATTGGAAACTAGACATTCTTTGAAAACCATAAGTAGTACAAATTCGTGATAAGCAATAGCCTTAGAAACTGTATGTGTAGTGACATAGAAATTAGAACATCTAACCTCGGTTTCTTTCGCATGTTTAGATTGATCTCACGGACCTGTGTGGGTGTGAGTGGACCCAACATTTACTTCCTCTTTTCATTGGTAAATGAGTACAAGTTGGTGCGTCCGTGGTGTATCGCTTCCTGGTCAAAGTGCCACGAGTGACTTAGCAATATATATCGCGCTTGCATGGGCACCACGTCGCACACAGCTTTGTCATGATACTACCACCTAATGTTAAAGGGAACAGTGACTTGCTCGGACACTTGGACCTCTTGCTTGTCATTTACCCAATGTAGCTTATATGGATGCGGGTGTTTGGTTGTTGCAAGACCTAGCTTCTCAACCATATATCTGCTAGCTACGTTAGTACAAGATCCACCATAGATTATAAGGTTTCATACCTTGGAGTTGATGGTGCAACACGTGTGAAAGATGTTTTCCTTCTGAATGAGCTCTTCTTGGTCAACGATGGTACTTTGAATTCTTCTGAGAACGAGGCTTTCACCATACTCTGTGTAGTCAACTTTTTCCTCTGATTCCTCTGGTTCCTCTTCAGCCTCATCTTGGGTCTCATATTCCCATCATTTGTAAGTAACATCGTCCACTTGTTTGGGCAATCTTGTGTGATATGTCATGGCCTTGGCACCTGAAACAAATGACATCTTGAGTGAGTGAAGAATCAAAAAGTTTTGTTACCTCAAGTGGTTTGGATGGTCCCGTGGCGGCTTTCCTAAATTATGAATCAAGTTTGAGTCTCTTGACCACAACTTTCATGGGTTTTGGTGCGGTCCATGTGAGCTTGGATCGTACAGCAAACTTCTTCTTAATGTGTTACTCCGCTTGGATGTCTAGATGAAGCACCTCTTGTAGCTCGTGGTAAGGATGTCCTTCCACCTTAGAATCAATCCATTCTTGAAGTCCGTCTATGAATTGAGCCATTAAAGACTCCTCAGACTCTTCTACCTCCACTTAATTCTTCAACAACTCAAACTCGTCAAATTATTTTTCCACGATATTTGTGCCTTGAGTTATCTCCCGGAAACACCGTTGAAGTTCACGGTAGAAATATGACAGTTGATATCGTTTACGCATGATGGATTTCATGTCCTCCCAATGCGCGATCTGACCCAAGTGAAGTCGTCTTCGATCAGCTACCTCTCCGTCCCACCACATAAGGGCGCTATATGTAAGTTTGGCTGCAGCAAAAGACACCATTTTTCGGTCTGGATAGTCATAACATTCGAAAATATGGTCTAACTTTCGCTCCTAATCAATGTAAGCTTCCGGATTGACTCGTCCAGCGAAGGTTGGTGTGGTCAGTTTTGGGTCTGCGTGCCACATGAAATCAGTCTAGTTGGGTTGGCGATTAGATTTTTGTACGAACCCACGACGGTAGCCAAGATTACTAGGGTATGGGTCTGGGTCATCGGAGTAGGAATCTTCTTCCACTTCCTCATATTGTCTACACCCGCGAGTTCTTTGTCGACGAGGTGGTGGTGTTTGGGTCTGGTTACGTTGTTCGGACCATGGTAATCAGAACACTTCTCGTACGGATGGTACATCCAATTTGTGCGTTCTGTCAGTTTGGGACATTCATTCTTTTTTTGTAGGGCTAGCATGGGCGTCACTCCGAGTGTCCATTAGGTTTGGTCTAACACTCCTTGTCCGTGCATCGGGTGGTCTTCGCTCCAACCAGTCCAATTATTCATCTATCCGACTGAGATGAGTTTGAAGCCTCACGATGGTGTTGGTAAGATCATAAATGGGGTCCGCGGCGTCGTCTTTGTTATCTCCCATGGTTCCTTGCACAAACACAAGACAACAAAATTCTCTAAGTGTTGAGACCTTTCGAAGAAGGTAGAGAATCCAACTAAGGAATTCGCGGTCTAAATCAATGAAGGAACTCGGTTTGGAATGGTAAGAAGTAACTATAAAAATTTAAATCAATAACCGATTAAACCAAGTGCAATAAAGGAAACATATGATTCAGTTTTAAAGCAATAGCACATGGATTGTCAATTATGAATACTAATGAAATCAGATCGGAACGCAGTGAAGAGGATGCAGAGAATATTGCAAAGAAGGAAACAAGATTCGGTCACGGCAACAATCAAAATGCACAGAAAATAGTATTAAGGAAAGAACGCTCTAAATGAAAATTAAAAGTAATTAATCCGATCAAACTATCGCACAAAAGAAAAGAAACACAGAGAACAATAAGCACAATCAGACACAAACTCAACAATGGATTAATTTCTATGGCTTTTCTTTTATAATAATGAGATTAATCAACTAAATATCACACGAAACCTATAGAGCTAGAGTTTCGTGGCTCCTAGAGCTACACATTTTAAACAAAATCAAACGATAAATGAAATAGCAAAGAACTGAAAAGACAGAACAGAAAGTAGGAGAGGAAGGATACAACAGACTACCAAGAACCTTTCAGCTCTTATACTAGATGATAGGACCCCAGAAGGTAGGAGGTTGAGCTCTGGTTTCATGAACACGATCTTGGTGAATCCAGATTTTAAGAATTTGATAGCGATGATGATGTGCGAACGAGTACCACAATGAATCATGATGAATTCGTTGATAAACTCAATCCGTTCAAGACTTGGAATCTTCACAAGCCTCAAACTCGTCTCTCAAACTAAATCCTCAAGTGGTGAGCGGCGGCTAAGTTTTCTATCTAGAGAAAAAGGTTCATTCTTTATTGATATGCAAAAAGTGAATACAAATGCCGTAGATCAAACCTTATAAATGGTTTGTCACGCTGGGGGCCTTCCAGGGAAATTCAAAGACTCTAAACAAGATAGAAACAACCAAGAAAGGAAAGGAGTGGCGCAGCACTCTAATAAAATGGAACGTTTCAAGCAAACAAATAAAAAAGACGTAAACCAGTCAAAATAAGATAAGTATGTTAACCACATGGTTCCGTAACTATACTTACTATTTGGACCAAGGAACCTGGAACTAAAAATATAACTTAAGGTTGGGAGGTCTTGGTGGTACCTGCAAACACATTAATTGAAAAACATATACCTACCTGGACCTTACCGGCGAGTCCAGAACAGCTTCCTGCGGTATGGTCCATGGTCGAGGTTGAGCTTCTCGCTGTACATTCTGTGGTCGGGGCTTCCGATCTTGGGTGAACCTCCACCGAGTAAGTTTGCATGCGGATTGGTGCTGGTTCCATATCAGCTATGGGTTCGACTTCGCTAAGAAGATTTCCAATACCTTCAATGAACTTGTCCCATACGGCTTTGGTTTTGCCTCGAGTGTCAGCTCCTTAATGTATGACCAGTACTAGTTGAATAGCTTCTGTCATAAGGGTGTTATGGTCGGTGGCCTCATTAGAGTGTGATCACTGCAAGAGAATGGGCCAACCAAGGTTAAATCCTCCACCTATATCTCAAACCAAACAAGTGGAAGAATCAAAATGCCACCACATGCTTAGTAACCTTAAATTGATTGAGAACGTAGAACTAGCACTTACTTCTCTAACAAACCAGCTAACCATTTTGATGTTGACTCAGGTGTTTCTCACCACTAGTTTAGTAACCTTAGCTTAATAGTGAATGTATAACTAGTTATAGGGAATGTAGACATACCTAATGGTGTTAGGATTCTAGTACAAGGAATAATATATTTAAGGCTCATTGATAAGAATCGTGAGGAGTTCACTTCAGTATATAGTGTGTTATACATGAATGATGGTAGGAATGCCATGGTGTGTGATCACTATAAGATAATGGACCACACGAAGCATAAGTGTTGGATTCTCCATCTACATCTCAACCTGAACAAGTGGAAGGATCAAAAGGCCACCACCTAATTAGTAACCTTAAGGTTATAGAGAACATGGAAGTAGCACTTACTACTCTCACAAAACGGCTAGCTCTCTTGTTAATGATTTAGGGGCTTTTAACCACTTGTTTAGTAACATTAAGTTGATAGAGAACATAGAACTAGCTGTAGGGAGTGTAAAAATAGCTAATGGTATACGATTTGTTCTAAAGTATAGGGAATCTAAGACTCTTTGATAAGAATCATATGGAGCTCACCCCAGCAGTTAGTGTGTTATCCAACCATAATTGTACGAAAAGCATGGTGTGTAATTACTACAAGAGAATGGGGCACACCAAGGATATGTATTGATTCTCCATCTACAACTCTAGCCAAACAAGTAAAAGGATCAAAAGGACACCACACGATTAGTAACCTTAAGTTGATAGAGAACATAGAGCCCGCACTTACCACTCTCCCAAATCGTCTAACTCTCTTGTTATTGACTCAGCTTTTTCACATCTTGTTTAGTAATCAGAAGCTGTTGAAGTGGGTAGAATACGATGTCGGGCATGTAGACATGGCTTATGTGTGATAGGATTCTATTGCAAGGAATAGTAAATTCAAGACTCTTAATAAAAATCATGTGATGCTTACCTCAACAAATAATGTGTTATATAAGCATGATGGTATGAAAAGCATGGTGTGTGATCCCTGCAAGAGAATGGGCGACACTAGTGATACGTGTTGGATTCTCCATCTACATATCAAACTAAACCAGTGGAAGGATCAAAAGGCCACCAAATTGATAGATAATTTAGACATAGCTGTAGGGAATGTAGACCTAGCAAATGGTGATAAGATTCTAGTACAATGAATAGGGAATCTAAGACACTTTGATTAAAATCGTGTGGAGCTCACCTGAGCAAGTAGGGTGTAATGCAAGCATGATGGTAGGAAAAGCATGGTGTGTGGTCCCTACAAGAGAATGGGCCACACCAAGGATAAGTGTTGAATTTTCCATCTACATCTCAAACCAAAAAAGTTGAACGATGAAAAGGCCACCACATAATAAATAACCTTAAGTTGATAAAAAATGTAGAACTAACACTTACTACTTTCACAAACCATATAACTCTTTTGTTATTGAATTAGGTGATTCTCACCAATTTTTTTGTAACCTTAAGTTGATAAAGAACTTGAAACTAACTATAGGGATTGTAAACATAGCTAATTGTGATAGGAATCTAGTCCAATGAATAGGAATCTAAGACTCTTTGATAAGAATCATGTATGATCATTGCTAGGGAATGGGCCGCAACAAGGATAAGTGTTGGATTCTCCATCTACATCTCAAATCAAAAAAGTGGAAGGATCAAATGGCCAACAAATGATTAGTAACATTAAGTTGATAAAGAATGTAGAACTACCACTAACTACTCTCACAAAACGGCTAGCTCTCTTGTTATTGATTAAGTTGGTTCTCACCACTTATTTAGTTACCTTATGTTGATAGAGATTGTAAACCTAGCTACATTGGAATATACACATAACTAATCATGACATGATTCTAGTCCAACAAATAGAAAATCTAAGACTCTTTTATAAGAATTTTGTAGAGCTCACCTAAGTAAATAGGGTGTCATACATGCATGATGGTAGGAAGAGCATGATGTGTGATCACTACAAGAGAATGGGCCACACCACGAATAAGTGTTGGATTCTCCATCTACATCTGAAACTAAAAAGTTGAAAGATAAAAAAGAAACCACACGATTTGTAACATTAAGTTGATTAAAAACATAGAACTAACACTTACCTCTCACAAATCAGCTAATTATTTTTTTATTGACTCAGATGCTTCTCACCACTTGTTTAGTAATCCTAAGTTGATTGAGAATGTATAACTAGTTGTAGAGAATATAGACATCTCAAATTGTGATATGATTATAGTACAAGGAATAGGGAATCTAAGACTCTTTGATAAGAATCATGTAGATCTCACCTGAACAAATAGTCTGTTATACAAGCATGTTGGTATGAAGAGCATGGTGTGCGATCATTGCAAGAGAATATGCCACACCAAGGATAAGTATTGGATTCTCTATCTACATCTCATACGAAACAAATGGAAGGATCATAAAGCCACCACATGATTAGTAACCTTCAGTAGATAGAGAATGTAGAACTAACACTTACTACTGTAAAAAACCGGCTAACTCTCTTTTTATTGATCTGGGGCTTCTTACCACTTGTATAGTAATCCTAAGTTGATAGAGTACGTAAAACACATTATAGGGAATGTAGACTTAGCTAATGGTGATAAGATTCTTTTCTAAGAAACAATAAATATAAAACTCTTTGATAAGAATCTTGTGGAGTTCACCTCAGAAATTAGTGTGTTATATAAGCATGATGGTAGGAAGAGAATTGTGTGTGATCACTGCAGAAGAATGGGTCACACCAAGCATAGGTTTAGGATTCTCCATCCACATCTCAAAACAAACAAGTGGAAGGATCAAAAGGCCACCACATAATTAGTAACTTTAAGTTGATAGAGAACTTAGAACTAGTATTTACTATTCTCTCAAAACAGCTAGCTCTCTTGTTATTGACTCAGGTGCTTTTCACCACTTGTTTAGTTACCTTAGGTTGATAGAGAATGTAAACCTAGAGACAGGGAATGTAGAAATAGCTAATTGATAAAAGAATTTTTGCGGTTTCCTTCTATCAAATCATTGAGTAAAGTGTGAGTAGAGGGATTTGTCGAACCAATACTCTGAATAGCTTGCTATCAATCTACCTAATACCACATCCTAGTTCAAGTTAATCTAAACATCCTGTCACAATGATAGATTTTAATAACACCAAAACTAGCAAACTAGCTCAAAGGAAAAAATAAGCTAAAGACAAAAAAAAAACAGAACATCAAATAGCAAAACAGAGAAAATGATATAAAAACAGAGTGCAAATCAAAAATAAGGGTTTAAACAGTTTAGAAAGGTGGATCTAAAGGATTGGGAGGTTGATCGGCGATGAACTCATCGATTCCACTCGTTGTATTTCTTTGAGCAATCTCTAGACCGGGAGATTAGTTAGATCAGCCAGCTCGCGCGGAGAGGATCTCAATCCGGATCGGCTAATCCAATCGGCTCTCATCAAACCAAACGCATAAAATTTGGCCCAAGTTGTTTAGTGACTGATCCGCATGCTAGATCTCTCTTCGGCGGATCAAGCCATCTCTAGTAAGGATCAGGGTCTTCATTTCCATTAGCGCTAGCCTTCGGCCATGACCCGATCAGATCTCAGCTGATCAGGAAGAGATAAGTCGTTCTTTACATTTCTTCTTAGCGGCTTGGCCGGTAGTAGGTATTTGGTTTACTGCTTTAGGTATTAGCACCATTAAGCTCGTCCTTACTAGAAGAGCGGCGTTATCGATCTGTTATCTAGGCGAAGGAATCAATGGATTCACCTCTGATCTCCCCATCCTCGAGATCCAAAGGGATCTACTCGCTCCTCATTTTGAGAGGGGTGAGGAAGGGGATAGATTCTGATGACATAATTAAAGTAGAAAAGCTAAAATGCAAGAACAAAGAAACAAAGAAAGCAGGCATTCACTAAATCATTCCATCCATAATAATATAAGAGTAACAAACCTTAAAACAAGCTTATACAAAAATGGCAATAAAGATAGAGTATGTTTTGGCTAAAATATCAGATAATGGTAAAGGGTCATTAGAGCGGTATTTATAGGGTCATTCTCATAACCTTAAAGGTGAAACCGACCTAAGTCGACCAACCAGGTGGTCTGTGAAGCTTCCCTCAGAGTCCTAGCGCGAGCTTGGGCTACGAGGAGCGCTTCATTCCTTTTTCCTCGTGGATCTTGTCTGAGTTTTTGCTCCGTGTATGATCTTTGAAATGAAGAGGGATAAGTCTTTATTCCGCACCGGTCTTCCCTCGCGACAGATGGATTGAGGGAAGTCCTTGAGGTGGCCTTTGTTGAGTGTTCCTGGTATCCCTCGCGTACAAGCTTTGAGGTTGCAATCCAATGGTGCACGATCCTTCTTGATTATTGCTCACTTAGACATTTCAGCAGCTCCTCCAATGCTCCTTAGCTCCATTTTTGCTCCTTTTCTGCTCTTTTTACTTGAATGGACTCCAAAACTCCAAATGCAAATGCAAAACTGCAAAACAAGCCTAAACGGTCCTAAGTACAAGAAAAATCTATCTAAATGAATGCAAAGTGACCTAAAATAAGACTCTAGAAACATCAAAAATCACACACATCAACTCCCTTAAATTTAGATCTTGCTTGGCCTCAAGAAAGTGCAATGACCTAAGATGGAAAAACTGCACACAAAGTGGGAACATCTCATCCAACAAGTAACTTGTGTAAGCTAGGGCCGTAATCCACATGTGAGCTCTATCATTTTGGAAACCGTAATGTAATTATCCTCAAGAATAGCATCCATCCTATAGATTCCTAATACCTAAGCCGGTCTCTAAAGGTCCAAGTCTAATTCCTTATTTCTTCTAGGTGGGTCCTCAAAAGGGACTACAGATCAAAGAACATGTGATTCAACTTCTTCAACTTAGCATGGTTTAGATTCATTTACGCGCAATCATTTTTTTTCTTATTTTCGTTCTTTAGGCACAAACTCATGGTCTTTGAATCCACAACCGTTCATGGGTCTGCTTCACTTCCCTTTTTAAGGATCCACAATGAAAGGGTTGCTTCATGTTCTATTCTCCGCTTTTTCAATGAGACACAAGACTGTACGGGTTTACGCACAATCCCCGCTCACCTTGGGCATCATTGGATGAGTTGTACTTGGAAGAATAGTTACCATTAATTATTTACCATGCTAAGCTAAAAGAAGGAAAACGTTCAATGCATCTTTAGGCCCTAAATCGGAAATTCAAATTCAGTTTTAGAAAGAATCAAACAAGGCCTTTTCAAGACACAACACAAGGAAATCACTAAGATGAATGACCCGCCCAAAAACTTTCCAAAATGGCCATTTACCAATCAAGAGCATTCAGAATGGTTACTAGCTAACTTAACAAGGTTTTCCCATCATCAAGATAATTCCCACATAACAAGTTCAAATGCATGAATCATATGTGAATGCAACCTAAAGACAAAGCTAAACGGATGCAACTATATGATTACTCTATTTTTTCGGATTTAATTTTCAAAAAATTTTAATTTTTTTTTGGTTTTTTCTATGCCTTAGATGCTACGAAATGCAACAACCAAATGCACCAAATGGATTTTTACAACCTAAGTGAAATGTATGAAACACAGAAAATAAGAACACAAGAAACAATGTGAGAGTACTCTAGACCCCTCCCACAAACTTAAATCACAGACCCTTGTGTGCATAAAATCTAAGAGAGTTGTCTAGACAAACAAAAGACAAAACAAAGAAAATAAAATTGTATTTACAAAAGCTGTGGAGTATGGTACCTAAAAGTCAAAAAGGTGAGCAGTTGAGGCGTTAATGTCCTCAACTGTGTACCTATGAGGGTTTGGATACCCTCGTGGAACTAATCCTTTTCATGGTGCAACGTGTTGCGGTCTGTCAAAGTGATCCTCGCGGTTGTGATAGGCAAGGGACGCATGCGAGGGATCCTGTTGAGAGGTCTGTCCTGGTTCGGCTTAAGTTCTGCTGTTGCGTCTGTGGGTTTTCTTCCATATCCTCTTGTAAACCAGCATGTTGTCCACTGATTGGCATTGCCGCTGTTCTTGGTGCGCTTCGCGAGAGATGGTGCCCACTAAGGTTGAGTGCCTCCTAGCTGGTGGCGGCGAGTCATGTGTGCGAGGCTAAGGTGACATTCCTCTAACTAATGATTGCAGCCCATCAATTGCCTTCAATACTTCGGATCGCTCGCTGTGCAACTCCTCCTTTTCTTTTGCAAAACCCTTCACCTTCTTTAGCAACCACTTTCCCAATTTTTGGAGCTTCTTAAGCTTCTTGGTTGCGGTACCTTGATTTTTCTCATTGAACTCTTCAAAAAGGTAGGACTCTGGATCAACATCTTCTTCATTATTTCCTCTTTGGCTTGCTGTGGTTGTTGTCCTCGCTGTTCTTCGCCGCGTAGAGATGCGAGTGGCAGAATGAAAGTCACGTTCTCTCTTGCGTTGAGTGAGGTGTATTCCGGGCAAGGGAGAGCGATTCTAGCGTCTCTTGTCTCCGGGTGGTCAAATTTGTACATGGCTCAACCTTCAAACTTGCCTTTAGCAAAGAAGCTTGCTCCTTGGAGGTATCTCAGGTCTATAAAATGAGGTTCAACCAATTTCTCATTGTCTATGTTAAATGGTACTCCACATGCCTCCAAAATTTGAGCAACCACACCAGTGATGTAGATGTACTTGGCTTTACCGATTCCTCTTTTCGCTTGTGTCATCGCCTGCTTGCGATAGGTCAGAAATTGCTTAGCCAAGACGAACCACATACCAGAATTTCCATCATCTCCTTCGATTTGCATGCCGCTTGGAGTAGTTCCCACTATTTCCTTCATCGCCATGACCATCATCTGCTTTTCTCCAAGGTTTATCGGCGAGGTGGAGGGTCTAGTCAAAAGTACGTTGGCGATGGCCATCCTTGTGTAGTTGATGGCGGGGTTCATGATCCAGTTCCCCTTACTCCTGGATGAGTCATACTCCCCACAACCTGACAGCATATTCCACATCTCGTCGATCTCCCCGTTACCTATTTCTGTGTACACCGAGTCTCCGGATGGGAAGCCAAAGATCCTATCCATTTGCTTGAACATCACAGTGTATAGCTTGTCATATACCATGAACGTTATGTAGTCAGCTGCATTCTTCTCCATCAATTCGGGTACCTTCTTTGAATATACCAAGAGGTCCAAGGTTGCTAAAAATTGCAAAGTCTTCTCGATGTAGGAACTCGCCACGTTGTACATTGAGATCTTAATCCCTAATGAGATAAAGATCTCGTCCACATCATCGGTGATGTTCAGTCTATTCATGGTCCCGATGTGCGGAAAGTATGTTCCCTTGATACCTATCATGCTAAGAAATTCGTATGCTTTATCGGAGTTGTTTGCTCTTCTCGCGGCTTTCCCCTTCTTCTTTATTTGTCTCTCCTCGTAGGCCATTCTCCCCTCTTAATCCGAGTAACTGCTCCGTCTTAACTCTTCAACATCTTCCGGGTACTTGGTCTTCTTTTCTCTCTTCCTAGCTGTAGATCTGGTTGTCCTCTTCTCCTTTCGCTCATACTCGACATCCATGAGCGAGGCCTGACCATACTCGCTACTGTCAGAATTGCTATCCTAGCTTGTAGATGGCGAGGCGATCTGCTTCCCTTTTCTTTTCTCTTGTGCTGAGCTCCCTTCACCATGATGAGTCTGCACAAACCGCCAATCCATCGACTCACCCACCGACTTCCTCGCCATCTTCTTGACTGGAGCTTCTTTGTTCTTTTGATAAACCGTGTCGTCTTTGCCGTTTGATTGGACAACAAAATGGTGAGTCATGGGTTCACGATCTCTCTCCGTAAAAATCGCCAGCAAATCCTCCAAGCCCGCCTCCATCTCTTTCTGTCCAACTCTCCGTACGTCTTGCATGAACTGGCTGCGGATTTCCTCACTCTTTCTCTTATCCCTTGAAGACATGTTTGAGGTTTGTGAGAACAAGGTTTCTTAACTTGCAGAGATTGAACTCGCTAGAATTTCCTCGAACAAGAAATCTTATTCTTTTTCCAATCAGTTTTCCGGCGCAAAAAGAAGAGAGTGTTTTGTGTTTAGCAAATTTGAGAGTGAATGAGGGATTTGAGGTGAGAGGAGTTCAATATATAAAGAATATTTGTAGGGCTTTCCGGAGACAAATAAGGAAGGAGGGTTTCCCATGCCACCTCGCGGTTCGTCCCCTCTATCTGACTCAATCCTAGCCCTTGATTTCAAAGTTTGAAATCTTGGGCAATCTCAGCCGTCCGATTGGTCTAACCAAGGTTTGACCGCTCCTTGATTTTAGCTAATGTTGTTAGCTTGTGGGCCCTACTTGGTGAGCTGGAATCAGGACAACCCACTGTTCCTTTGCAACCGACAGCCTGATGCCTCGCTCCTTTTACTCGCAGCTATAACCAAGACTTGAATACCCATTCAAAAAACCAAGCTTGAACTGCTGTTGTTGTTCTGCCCATTGACTGTTCGAAGTCTTGATTAATTCTCTGCTTGTGACAATATCTAAAACCATGAACAATTAGGCACAATATCAAAATCAGCTTAGTGTGAGGCATCCATATGATTAAGCTCAAAATCAAGAATTCACTGAATAATAGGTGTGTTTCAAACGCAATGAGATATATTTGGCTAAAACTCTATATATAAGGATACTAAGATGTGAAAGTAGGTCCATGAGTTGTGTTCAAGGAGATGTCAACACTACTCGCACACCTTCCTCGGCGTTGTGCCTTGAGGGATACTGGTTCCTTGCCAAATTTATATCATTCTGAGGAATATATGCGAGGTATGCTGGTTCTTGGCTTGTTGGGTGTATCATTTCCTCTAATTTGTCAAGACTGCTACCATGATGATATTCTTGGTCCCTTTGTACCTGAGACTCAGATAGACATCCCAAGTACCCATAATAACAAAGATAAAAAGAAAACATTCCAAAAAACCATATAAAAACTAAAATGGCTTTAGACAAAATTAAAACAAGTTTTTAAAGTAAATGACAGACATGGGATTCCCTCCCAAGTGGGCTTGTTTAGATTCACAAGCTTGACTCTCCACACTTTCTCTAGTATGAATTTGTGAGGGAAACCAGATCTCCCTCGGTGACTTCCTCGGTCATTTCCTCAATGGTTCCTTCGATTTCAAAACACTGTCCATTTATGGTGGGTTCCTTTGCCCCTTCTTTAAGGTCAAACATTATTCCAATACCGTCTCCATCCTTCAACTCTATAGTCTTGTTCCCTACATCAATCAACGCTCTAACTCATGCCAAGAATGGTATACCCAATAGCAACGGATCCGTAGGCTCTTCGTCCATTGCCAAAACCACGAAATCTGTTGGGACAAGAACATTACCAACGTTCACAGGAACATCCTCTAGTAGTCCCCTCTGCTATCTCATGGTACTTTCCGCGAGGACCAGCGATATCTTGCAGTCCTTGAACTTTGAGTACCCCAATTTCTGAGCAGTGATGAGTGGAATGCGACTAATATATGCCCCAAGATGACACAGGCAGTTGATGAACGTCAAGTGACCCACATCACATGGAAGTGTAAAACTACACGGGTCATCCAAGTTTTCTACAATGAACCTTTTCCTTTTATGTGGCAAAATTGGTATCAAGATTGATCCATACGTTTGAGTCCCAGTAGCCATGCATTCTTCCTCCCTTTCCTTAAGAGTGTCCTTCAAAAACCTTTTGTATTGAGGAATTAAAGCAAAAGCATCCAAGAAGGGTATGTTTCGCTCAATACATCTCATTTGTTTGTCGAAAAGGACTCTCTGCTTCTCAGCTTGATTCTTCTTCAATCCTGAGGGGAAAGGTGCTTTGGCTTTGGTAGCTACCACAGGTGAACCTCCTTCTGTTGTGTTCTGCTTGGGATTGATGGATTCTTCTCCTCGCAGCTCAAGCGTGTGAGAGATCTCCCTAAGTTGTGTAGGATTAGCAATTTTTTCAGTAATTAGACTGTCATCAACCTCTCCTCGCGGCACTGACCTGCGAGGTGTATCCTCGAGTTGTTCTTGTTTGGTAGTTTCCTTGATCTGTTCTGCCCCCTTCTTAAATAACGCTGTCCTCAGCCTGTTCCTTTGGTTTAATAACTGGAGGAAGCACTTTACCGGTATGAAGAGTGATAGATTGGACCATGTATTCCTAGGGATTGTGGGAAGCTTTTCCGGGAAGTTGGCCGGTAACTTTTGTTGATGATGAGGCTTGATTTCTTTCCACATATTTCAATCTTTCATTGAGAGTCTCAAATTTGCAGTTGAGATCATTGTAAGCAATGTCAATACAGCTATGTACCTCTCCAAACTTCTTAGTGATTTCCGTTTGATGTGTCGTTTGGCATTGGGGTATTTGTTGAAGCATGTTCATCACGTCTGGTGAACCTTCTTGTGTGGACTTTGTTTGTGTTGCAGCCGGTACTGGTTGCCATTGCTCCTTTGGAATCCATGCCCTTTGCTTTGGCAGATAAACTTGATCTTGTGGGTTTGCTACATTTGTGCTTCTATAGCTCAACTTTGGGTTTTGTCTGTAGTTCACCCACAGTTTGGATCCTCCTTGATTTTGGACAAGCAAATTTCTTCAACTTGTTCATCTTATCCTTCTTGTATCAGCTCCTCTTCTACGAGATTCACTTGCTTTGTATGGACCATAAGCATCTTGTCCAACTTCTCGTGTAGTTGTTTCAATTCCTTGCGCACAGATGTATCAGATTCATAGGTACCGCGTACAGCTCGGTCGTACTCCTCGCCATATTGACCATCAGCTAGAGCTAAATTCTCTATAAGTGCTCTTCCCTCAGCAATCTCCTATTGCAAAAAACTACTGTGGCTTGCGGTATCAAGAAGCATACGGATCCTCAGATGGACTTCTCGGTAGAAGTTGTTGAGGATAGTGTCTTCCGGGAAACCGTGATGTGGGCATTGACACTGATATGTCTTGTATAGATCCCACGCCTCGGTAAGTGACTCGGTGCTTTGTTGGACAAAGTTGGAGATGTTATTCCTTAACTTGGCTGTCCTCAAATTTGAAAAGAACTTTGTGAGAAAAAGGTGTTTGCATTCTAGCCAAGTAGTTATGGTGCATGTGGGTAGGTGCTTCTCCCATTGATGGGCTCTATCTCCAAGAGAGAAGGGAAAGAGCCGTAGTTTTAGTGCGTCCTCACTCACTCTGTTGATGCAAGTAAGAGTACAGAGTCTCTCAAACTCGTCGAGGTGGTCGGGGGGGTCTTCTGAGGGCAAGCCGTGAAACTTGTTGTTTTGGACCATGGAGATCATTCCACTCTTGATCTCAAAGTTAATATTCTGGATCGCCGGCGGTTGGATACCATTCTTTTGAGTATGAATACTCGGAGCATCGCTCGAACCAATGTAGCGAGGGCGTCAAGCTTGAGTGTGTACTTGCGCCTGGTGGGTGGCTTCATTAGGTAACGCTGGTATTCCATCCGTGGTTGCGCCAGGTGTTGTACTGTCCAGATCAGGCTATGGCTGCTGCATTCTCGTACGCTGTTGTTTAAGTTCACGAGGAAGCAGGTTGATATTGTCGATGAGTTGCTGAAAGTTGTGAGAGCCCTTCAAACACGTTTGCATCAACTGGTCAGCTTGTTTGAGTTCTTGCTTAACTCGCTGGAGTTAAGGCTGAGGTTGAAAATTATGAGTTTGTCCTTGGGTCCAGAGGTCGAGGATAACCTGCGAGGCCTGCACAGACAGAAACAATGACTTGTCAATATGTTTGAAGCTTGGTCCTTATAGATACAAGCTGTATGAAGCAAAGACAAGGTATCAAAGCAGTAAACACGCAATTTGATACTAAGACTAGTTGATTATAAATTGTAACAAGCAAATTTCCAATTTGGCAACGACGCCGATTTGATAAAAAGATTTTTGCGGTTTCGTTCTATTAAATCATTGAGTATAGTGTGAGTATAGGGATTTGTCAAACCAATACCCAGAATAGCTTTCTATCAATCTACCTAATACCACGTCATAGTTAGAGTTAATCTAAACATCCTGTCACAATGATAGATCTTAATAACACTAAACTAACAAACTAGCACAAAGGACAAAATAAGCTAAAGACAAAGAGAAAACAGAACCTCAAATAGCAAAACAGAAAAAATGATATAAAAACAGAGTGCAAATCGAAAATAAGAGTTTAAGCAGTTTAGAAAGGAGGATCTAAATGATTGGGAAGTTGATCGGTGATGAACTCGTCGATTCCACTCACCGTATTTCTTTGAGCGTTCTCTAGACCGGAAGATTGGTTAGATCGGCCCGCTCTCGCGGAGCGGATCTTGATCCGGATTTGCTGATCCAATCGGCTCTCACCGTGATCTCACTGAACCGAACGTATAAAACTCGGCCCAAGTCGTCTAATGACCAATCCGCATGCTAAATCTCTCTTCGGCAGATCAAGCTATCTCTAGTAAGGATCGAGGCCTTCATTTCCGTTAGCGCTAGCCTTTTCCATGATACGATTCAGATCTCAGCTGGTCAGGAAGAGATAAGCATTAAGCTCGGCCTTACTAGAAGAGATCAGCGTTATTAATCGGTTAGCTAGGCGAGCAAATCAACGGATTCACCTCCAATCTCCCCATCCTCGAGATCCAAAGGGATCTACTCGCTCCTCATTTTGAGTGGGGTGAGGAAGGGGGAAGATTCCAATGAAATAATTAAAGTAGAAAAGCTAAAATGCAAGAACAAAAAAACAAAGAAAGCAAGCATTCACTAAATCATTCCATCCATAGTCATTAAAGAGTAACAAACCTTAAAACAATCTTAAACGAAAATGCCAATAAAGATAGAGTATTTTTTGGCTAAAACATCAGATAATGATAAAGGGGTCATTAGCGGGGTATTTATAGGGTCATTCTCATAACCTTAATGGTTAAACCGACCTAAGTCGGTCAACTAGACGGTCTGTAAATCTTCTCTCGGAGTCCTTGCGCGAGCTTGGACTACGAGGAGCGCTTCATTCCTTTGTCCTCGAGGTTCTTGTCTGAGTTGTTGCACCGAGTATGATCTTTGACGTGAAGAGGGATAAGTCTTTGTTCCGCACCGGTCTTCCCTCGTGACAGATGGATTGAGGCAAGTCATTGAGGTGGCCTCTGTTGAGTGTTCCTAGTATCCCTTGTGTACAAGCTTTGAGGTGGCGATCCGAGGATGCACGATCCTTCTTGATTATTGCTCACATAGACATTCCAGCAGCTCCTCCAATGCATATTAACTCCATTTTTGCTCCTAATCTACTCATTTTACTTGAATGGACTCCAAAAATCCAAATGCAAAAGTATAAAACAAGCCTAAAAGGTCCTAAGAACAAGAAAATCTATCTAGATGAATGCAAAGTGACCTAAAATAAGACTCTAAAAAACATCAAAAATCACACACATCACTAATCGTGATATGATTCTTGTCTAGTGAATAGAAAATCTAAGACTCTTTCATAAGAATCGTGTGGAGCTCACCTCAGCAAATAGGGTGTCATACAAGCATGATGGTAGGAAGAGCATGATGTTTGATCACTACAAAAGAATGGGCCACACCACATATAAGTGTTGGATTCTCCATCTACATCTCAAACCAAAAAGTGGAAGCATAAAAAAGAAACCACATGATTTATAACCTTAAGCTGATTAAAAACATAAAACTAACACTTAACTCTCACAAATCAGCTAATTCTTTTTTTTTATTGACTCAGGTTCTTCTCACCACTTGTTTAGTAATCCTAAGTTGATTGAGAATGTATAACTAGTTGTAGGGAATGTAGACAGCGCCACTTGTGATATGATTCTAGTCCAAGGAATAGGGAATCTAAGATTCTTTGATAAGAATCATGTAGATCTCACCTGAACAAATAGTGTGTTATACACGCATGATGGTATGAAGAGCATGGTGTGCTATCATTGCAAGAGAATGTGCCATACCAAACAAATGGAAGGATCATAAAGCCACCACAATATTAGTAACCTTTAGTAGATAGAGAACGTAGAAAACCTGCTAACTCTCTTTTTATAGATAGAGTACGTAGAACACGTTATAGGGAATGTAGTGATAGCTAATGGTGATAGGATTCTTTTTCAGGGAACAGTAAATATATAACTCTTTGATAAGAATCTTGTAGAACCTCAGAAAATACTGTGTTATATAAGCATGATGGTAGGAAGAGAATGGTGTGTAATCACTGCAAGAGAATGGGCCAGACCAAGCATAGGTTTATGGTTCTCCATCTACATCTCAAAATAAACAAGTTGAAGGATCAAAAGGCCATCACATGATTAGTAACTTTAAGTTGATAGAGAACTTAGAACTAGCATTTACTATTCTCTCAAAATGGCTAGCTCTCTTGTTATTGACTCAGGTTCTTCTCACCACTTGTTTAGTTACCTGAAGTTGATAGAGAACATAAAATTAGCAATAGGGAATATAGACATAGCTGATCGTGTAGGACTCTAGTCTAATGAATAGAAATCTAAGATTATTTGATAAGACTCGTGTGGAGCTTACCTCAGCAAATAGGGTGTTATACAAGCATGATTGTAGGAAGAGCATGGTGTGTGATCACTGCAAGATAATGGGCCATACAAAGGATAAGTGTTGGATTCTCCATCTACATCTCAAACAGAAAAAGTGGAAGGATCAAAAACCCAACACATAATTAGTAACTTTATGTAGATAGAGAACATTGAGCAAGCACTTACTACTCTCACAAACCGGCAAACTCTATTGTTATTGACCGAGGTGCTTCTCACCATTTCTTTAATAACATTAATTTAATAGAGAATGTAGAATTAGCTGTAGGGAATATAAACATAGCTAATGGTGATAGGATTCGAGTCCAAGGAGTAGGAATTCTAAGACTCTTCGATAAGAATCATGTAGATCTCACCTCAACAAATAGTGTGTTAAACAAGCATGATGGTATGAAGAGCATGGGGTGTGTGATCACTGCAGGAGAATGGGCTACACCAAGGATAAGCGTTGGATTCTCCATCTACGTCTCATACCAAACAAATGAAATGATCAAATGGCCACCAGATGATTAGTAACCTTAAGCTGATAAAGAACGAAGAACTAGCACTTACTACTGTCAAAAACCGGCTAACTTTCTTGTTTTTGACTCTAATGATTTTCACAACTTCTTTAGTGATCTTAAGTTGATAGAGTACGCAGAAGACGTTATAGGGAATGTAGAGATAACTAATGGTGATAGGATTCTATTTCCAAGGAACACTAAATATAAGACTACTAATCCTAAGCAATTATTACAGTTATATTTGGGATGTTTGGATGATTGAATTTCGATTAGAGATTGCTTGTTAGGTTGAAGGAGAATTTTTAGAGGATTTTCGAAATTTTTAGGCTTGATCTTGATAATTGTAGTTTGATTGATGCATTGTTGGATGTTGATCTTGTTGAATAGAATAGCAATCGAACCACTGATCATTTGTATGCCTGAATTATAAAATTCTTGTGAATTTTCTTGATTACACACTCATTTTTTTGGTTATGTCTCTGTTTTTTCATTGTAGGTGGTTCGAACATCGACTACTAATCCTAAGAAGCCTACAAAGAACGTTAGAGCATCTTCGAACCTTCAGCATGGTCAGTCGTCACAACTGCATGATGATGCACCTACATATGGACAACTTGGTGAGCGTTCGCCTTGGCCGAGACCGGAACAGACATACTTTATCGATACTGTGGCTAGCAGGGACACTCCTTCTTATGTCAAGACTACATCAACATATAAGAATAGAAAGGAAGGAGATGGTTGGAAGACTACAGCAACATCCGCCTTTGCCGTGAGACATTGGATCGGATGGGGATTCTTGAGGATGTTACTAAGCTACAGGATAATCTTAATCTGACCAGGTTCTGTTTTGATTCTATCCACGTTATACAGAGATCGTTAGACAGTTCTTAGCTACATGTGATCTACATATGAGTGCTGATCCTCACAGTCTGGTGTATGCTCAGTACCTCACGTACATGTACAAAAGAGCTCTTTACACAATCACCATTCAGGAGTTGTGACGGGTTTATGGTTTTCATGACTATGCAGTTGGAAAAAAACCACCAAAGAATTCTCCTCCGAAGAATGCATTGTGGTACTTATTTTCTGGTGATGGGTATCAGGGTAAGTCTTCAAAGCTTACTCACATCAGGAATCCTGCGATTCAGATAGTTGCTAAGTATATTGGGTCAACCATTCTTGCTAAGGAAGAGTCAGGCAGTGTCACCAAGTCTCAGCTGGAGTACTTGCACGAAGCCATATATCCTTTGGTACCAGATCTTTACCAAGACCCTACCTATGCTACACGTCCTCCTTTGAACATCAACTTGGGTATCTATTTGCTAATGAACTGATTAAGCGCAGATTCAGAGGTGACCCGAGGAAGGGACTAGTTGAGCCGATTGGTAGTCTCTTGACACCAATTTTAAGATTTCATGAATTAGATCTCAGTCAGACAGAAGTTGTGGAGATGGTTGATTTGATCGATAGAGAAGTTGTGGAGAGGATCTATACAGAAGTTGTGGACAGGATCGATTTGATCTCAATCAGACAGAAGTTGTGGAAAAGAAGTAGTGGACTTTCTTCGATGACACACCACAGATGATGTATGTCATCCTTCCAGCTCTTCACATCACTTCGGTTACCTGCAGAGAGAACGTGGTGTTCCGGCCAGGTTTGTCACATCCTGAGATTTTCGGGAAGCTGAAAGAGAAGAAAGTTGCACCTCGTGCCTGATCTAGGAGAGCTCGAGCTTCCACTTCTACTCTGTCCGCACCTCCACCTGCTCAGCCTCCAAGGTTTTTGCTTCCCGACTTTCCTGAGGAAGAACTCGGACTACCTCATTACTCACCAAACTTTACGGATCAGCAGTTTAGAGAGTGACAGGTCGGGAATGAGAGGATGAAGAGATCGATTCAGCAGACTATTTGGGATGCTTNTTTGAGGAAGATCCCAACTTCTTTGTGTATGAGTGCACCTGCAGCTGATCGAGATGAGCATTTCCCTATGCCTACTGCGCCTACTAGCCGACCAGATGCTGCTAGACATCAATCTGATGATGATGATGATGATGACGACGATCAGCCATTGGAGCGTCGCTTTCCTCGACGTCGCAGAGCACCTGGCGAT
>OVBA01004101.1:0-24874 GCA_900406435.1 Lepidium aucheri | reverse complement strand
CGGTGTCGAAGTTGACAGCCTAATTTTCCATTTATCACAAAATTCCTTGACTGGCTTAGCAGTAAGGTTCGTTCCATTTTCAGTTATTATTTCGCTTGGTAACCTGTAACAACACACGATGTTCTTCCATAAAAATTTGGACACCAGAGTGCATGTGATAGTTGGGTAGGTTCCGCTTCCAGCCACTTTGAAAATTAGTCCGTCAAAATCAGCAAGAAACGTAATCGCCGAAGTCCTGAAGGTTTCAGAGGTCCCACGACATCCATGGACCATTTCATAAATGGGTATGGAATCTTAGTCGAGCTGAAAAGCTAGCCAGGCTGATTAATCATTGGTGCATGCCTCTGACATTTTTGGCATTTTTGAGAATGCTTTTCGCAATCGAAGACAATTGCTGGCCAGAGATATCCTTGTTTCTTGATTATTATTGCTAGTGCTCTACCAGCTGCATGATTCCCGCAACTCCCTTCGTGCATTTGGTTCAATATTTCAGCTCCTTCTTCTTTGTTCACACATCTTAAATAGGGGCTTGATATGCTACTTTTATAAAGTTGGTCGTTAACTAAAGTGTACCTCACACTTTGCAACTTCACTTTACGGGCTGACCACTTGTCTGGCGGTAATTCTCTTGTCCGTATATATTGTTGAATAGGTTCTCGCCAGTCCTCTTTTACTAAGGCCAACTCGTTATCGTCTTTTTCTTTGTCGCTCTTAGTCTTATGAGCAATTGTCATTACTACTTTCTGGTCAATGCTTGGTTTCTCAATGTGCTCAACAGGTATTATCCTCTTAGTTTCGAGATCTTAAGTTGCTGCTAGCGATGCAAGGGCATCAGCTGCACTATTGTCTCCTCTTGGGATCTTATTGAGCTCGAAATTATCGAATCGACCTATGATCTCATTGGCAAGCTCCTTATATGCGTTCATCTTTTGATCCTTTGTTTTGTATTCCCCCTTTATCTGACTTGAGATGAGCTGTGAATCAGTATAAGCTGTCAGCTTTCTTATCCTGAGGCTCACTACCAATCTTAAGCCGCCTACCAGAGCTTCATATTCTGCAACGTTATTTGATGCGTCAAAACACAGTCGGAAAGATTGCTCGAAGACCTCACCTACCGGGGATACTAGTCGTATATCGACTCCGGCTCTTTGTTTAGACGAAGCTCCGTTGATGTGCAATTCCCACTTGTTGCTTGGGGCTGGCTAAATTTCGCTGTTCCGAGCCAGTTCGACAACGAAGTCGGCCAGAACTTGGGACTTTATACTTGTTCGAATTCGATATTCAATGTCGTACTCACTAAGTTCAATGGCCCATTTTACTAGTCTTCCCGATTTGCTGGGATTGTGTAGGATCGTTCTAAGGGGCTGGGAAGTCATTACCACTATCGGATATGATTGGAAGTAAGGTCGGAGTTTCCTTGCCGAGGTGACGACTGCTAGGGCTAATTTTTCTTCAAGTGGGTATCTTACTTCTGCTCCCACGAGCATCGCGCTCACGTAATAAATTGGTTTTTGCTCGTTCCCTTCAGCTTGAACAATCACGCCGCTTACAGCTGAATCTGAGACCGCGATGTAGAGGTAGTTCCCCGGTTACTGGCTTTGCTAGAATGGGAGGTTCGGCGAGGTAATTTTTCAGCTCACGGAGGGCATTCTGGCATTCATCGCTCCACTCAAATTTCAATTTCTCCCCCACTTGTTTCCCTTTTAGCAATTTATAAAAAGGTAGACACTTGTCGGTTGATCTTGAGATGAATCTGTTCAGTGTCGCGATTCTTCCTGTTAAATGCTGAACATTTTTCGGGGTTCTTGGCGTTGTGAGGCTTAGCAATGCGTCTATTTGTTTTGGGTTTGCCTCGATACCTCTTTCTGTGACGAGGTAACCGAGGAATTCTCCCGAGGTGACTCCGAAGGAGCACTTCGTTGGATTAAGCTTCATGTTATACTCGTTTAAGGTTTCAAAGCACCTTCGGAGTTGGTTGACATGTTCTTTTGAAACCATGCTTTTTACAAGCATATCATCGATATAAACTTCCATGTTCTTTCCTATTTTCTCGGCGAACATTTTGTTTACCAATCGCTGGTAGGTTGCACCTGCGGTTTTTAGTCTGAAATGCATTACTCTGTAGCAGTAGATCCCTTGGTCCGTTATAAAAGAAGTTTTCTCTTGGTCATCAAGGTGCATGAATATCTAGTTGTAGCCTGAGAAGGCGCCCATAAACGACATTAATTTATGCCCCGCGGTTGCTTCTACTATTCGGTCTATGTGAGGTAAAGGATAACTATCTTTTGGGCTGGCCTCGTTTAAATCTGTGAAGTCCATACACATTCTCCAATTTCCAGTTTTCTTTTTTACTACTACTGGATTGGCTAGCCAGTCGGGATATTTAACTTCTCTGATCGACCCATTTTTCAGCAATCGTTGTACTTCTTCTTTAACTGCGGCCGCTTTTTCTGGGCCGAGCTTTCTCTCCTTTTGCTTGCCGGCTTATACGTTGGGTCAACTTTTAACTCGTGCAAAGTAACTTTGACACTTATTCCCACCATGTCGGATGGTTCCCACGCAAACATTTTTCTATTTTCTTTTAAGAAGGGAATTAGCTCGGTTTTAAAATCCGGTTCGAGGTCAACTCCGATTCTTACTTTCCGATCAAGGAACCTCGTGTTAATTGCTACGCTCTCTAGAGAGGATAGTCGAGGTCTGGCTGTAGCGTTGACACTTTTCTTCTCTAATTGCGATAAGGTTTTGTTTCGAAGCTTTTCGAATGTTGTTCTGTAACATCCCCTTGATGCAGATTGACTAGCTCGGATGACCCTGATTCCATTGTTGATTGGGAACTTTACACATTGATGATAAGTTGAGGCCATACCCTTCATGCTATATAGCCAAGCTCGTCCGAGTATTGCATTGAAAGGAGCAGGTTTGTCCACGACCACAAACTTTACAAGCTTACAGATTTCATGAGTGACTACAGGCAACGTAATGGTTCCTAATGAGAGACTCGTAGTTCCGTCGAAGCTAGTATGTGGGGTTTTTTATCGCTATTCATTTCTGAATCTTCGAAATTCATTTTTTTGTAAGCGTCATAGAAGAGCAAATCTACTGAGCTTACGGTGTCAATCATTATTCGCGAGAGTTTGAAGCCTGCAAATTCTAGGGCGATCACGATTGCATCGTCGTGCGGTTTATCTAGGTGCGAGGTCTCGCTTTCACTAAAGATTATCACAGCGTCCTGATAGATCGAGCTCAACCCGAGCTGGGAGTTTGTTTCTACTTTGCGTTGATGAGCTTTAATTGAATTTATTGAATTCGAGACGAGGTAGGATCCACCCATAATAAAGTCAATTCGTTTTGCTTGTGGTTTCTGGTTTTTGACTTCTACCTCTTGATATTCACGTTGCTCACTGTTATTTCCTCACCTTCTCTTGATTGAATCATGGTCGTCTCTGGACTCAGATCTCTGCTTGCACATTCCATCTTTCCACTGATTATTCCTTTTCAGACACTGGACTATTGTACAGTCGTCCATAGAATACCCTTTAGCCTGATGATAATCACATAACTTTGATGGATCATGTTCCCATTTTTCTCTTTTGTACGAGCCTCCGACTTCGTACGCATGCTTTCCCTGGCCTTCGCCAATTTCTCTAAATGGTTTTTCGTTGTTCCATCGATGATCCTCATGGCCCTCTTCTTTTCTACCTTTCTTATCGAGCTCTAATCTGTTCATTTCTTCCCATTCAATAAAATTGGTAGCTCGGTGAAGGGCGTCGTCCAAGCTATCAAAAGGTCGTAGGAACATTTTAGCTCGGAAGCTCGATTTTGGCCATAGGCCTATTTTTAATGCGTAGATGGCTACTTCGTCGGTTATATTCACACTTAATGCTCTTGCTTCCATGAATTGGTTTAGTTAATCCTGTAGCGGCTCGTTTCGCTGTTGTACTGTTGCAAACAGATTATCTGCCGAGGTTCTTTTTTGAATAAACATTGAAAAATGTTTAAGGAACCCTTCAGCCAATTGTTCAAAATTATCTATCGTATTTGGTTTTAGTGACGAGAACCAATCGAGAGCTGATCTAGCGAGGTTCTCGGAGAATAACCGACACAAACCAACATCTCGTTCCTCGTTATTGAAATGCGCTTTCATCGCCGCTAGGTGGAATATTTTTAAATAAGCAACTGGGTCTGCATTTCCTTCAAACGTTGATACCTTAATTTTTCTAACATCTCTAACGATTGTGCTTATTATTCGATTTGTAAATGGCGTTTGTTGTGTTAATTCTATTATGCGCTGGATGTCGGGTGCGGCAGTTGTTGCACGATGGATCTAGATCTCATCTGAGCTTGCTTTGTTTGCTGATTTGCGATCATTGTGCGCATCTCTTGTATTTCTCTTTTAAATAAATCATTACTTGATTGTTATTCGAATTATGTTGAATAATGTTCACAGCTATATTCCCCTGGATTTGATTTCCGAGGTTGGGCGGTAACTGCGGGATTGACGCCTGTAATTCGTTAAATCGCTGCTCCTGATGATCTAACCTCGCTAGGATCTGTGCAGTCTACTGATTGTTTTGCTCAACAAAGTTGGCCATTAATTGCTTTAAATTGTTTAGAGCTTGTCCGCGTTGGGACGCAGTGTTCTGAACGGCTGGCCTTGTAGGTAATTCTGAATTTAACGGCGGAGGAGTTTGCGATGTGGATACTTCCTCATTATTCATCGTTCGCTCTGCTGCCTGAGATGGTTCCATTTCTCTTCTAGCTCGGATTCTCTCATATCTATGCTTCAGCCTCACAGTGGGCGCCAATTTGTTGATGCTAGAGTTTGGTTTCAACTTAGAGCTAAAGCAAATGAAAATTAAGTAGATCAAAGATTCAACAAAATAAAGAAAAAAGGAACGATGATTTTATTGATTTCTTCAAAGTACAAGGTTTCGATTATTATTTCTCTCTAACTACAATTGCTTGGCTTTCCTCTTATCCTAGTTCTCTATTTATAGACCTAGGTTTCAAGTACTTTCCACTCCTTCTCCGCTTATTTCTCGATTTGACGTCGTCCACTCGTTTCTTCTTCTTCCGGCATAATCCTTGGAGCTCGGTGACTTACTCAACTGCAGTTTGAACTCCTCTTATCTATCTGGATTATCCATCTTCAGTCAGAGTGAATCAGGTTATATGAGCCGAGAAGTGGGCCGTAAATGGACCTGAGCAAAATTCAGGAGTGGTTGGACCATGTACCAACATTTGAGAAAGTTTTGTGACTTTGTCTATAAAAAGAGGCTTGATATTCACCTAATCCCAACAAAAAAAAACAGAGAAAAAATGTCAGAATCTAAGTATTGCGAATAGCTAATACCCATGCTTTGTCAGATGTTGGATAAGTTTGCCCCCATCCCAAAAGGCTAATCGAGATAATTTAATGGTTGATTCAATGTTTAAAAGGTAACTTTTCATTTCACTTCACTAAGAAAATCCATGTCTACAATTTAAATTTTTTGAGTTCATGTGTCACGATGGAGATTTTTGATGGATCTAATACTGTAACATAACGGTAAATGAATGATCTAAACAGTCAATGTTAATTTCAGATCTTTTGAAAAAATTCAAAAGATTCATGCCTACAATTTCACTTCACGATCGAGTATTTTGATGGATCTAATACTGTAACATAACGGTAAATGAATGATCTAAACAGTCGATGTTAATTTCAGATCTTTTGAAAAAATTCATACCTACAATTTGAATAGTTTACATTTTTTTTGACACTGGTCCCACCTTGTGGGCTGTGGACTCCACATGGGGATTTTAGAGGCAATTGAACCGAAAAGCTTCAAGGAAGCAATAAAAGATGAACGTTGGTGTAAAGCTATGACAGACGAGATTGATGCTCATGCTTTGAATCACGAGTATTCTATAATCACTCTTCCTGATGGGAAAAAGGCAATTGGCAGCAACTGGGTCTATAAACCCAAGTACAAAGCATATGGTACTCTTGAGAGACATAAGACACGTCTCGTAACGATGGGTAATAGGCAGATTGAAGGTGAAGACTACGGTGAGACCTTTGCTCCTGTTGTGAAGATGGACACTATCAAAATGTTCTTAGGAGTGGCTGCTGGCCATGGGTATGAAGTACATCAGATGGATGTACACAACGCTTTCCTTCACGGCGATTTAGAGGAGGAAGTGTATATGCTGCTGCCTCCTCGTTTTACATCTACTAAACCAAACCAAGTATGTCTCTTACACAAATCTTTATATGTTATGTAACAATCACCTCGATGTTGGTTTGCTAAGTTGTCCGCAACACTTCTTTCCTACGGTTTTGTTAAGTCCAAAGCAGACTACAATCTCTTCACTTATACTAAGAATGGCGTTGTTCTCGGGTTTTAGTATATGTTGATGATTTGGTGATTGCAGAAAATTCAACTACAACGATGTCTGATTTTAAAAGCTACCTTTCAACTTGCTTTCACATGGAAAGATTTGGGAGTTTGAATTTTTTTTTTGGGAATAGAGGTTGCTCGAAACACAAATGGATTTTATATATGCCAACGGAAATACACTCTCAAAATCATAGCTGAAACTAGGCTGATAGGATCAAAACCGTCAAGTTTTCCAATGGAACAAAATAAGCGATTGTTCTATCTGAGAGTGCTCTACTCTTGAATCCACAACAATATCGTCGGCTGGTTGAGAGATTAATATGTCTCAAGGTTGCGCATCCAGAACTCTCCTATGATGTGCACATCCTTGCATAGTTTATGCAGTTCCCAAGAGAAGAGCATTGGGATGCGGCTTGTAGAGTAGTTCGGTATCTAAAGTCATGCCCTGGACAAGGTATTTTACTCGATTCTGACCCAGATCTTACTCTATATGGCTGGTGTGACTCAAATTGTGCGAGCTGCCCTATAACTCGGCGCTCAGTTACTGGTTACATTGTTCAACTTGGTACATCACCAGTTTCATGGAAAACAGAAAAGCAGAAAACAGTAAGTCATTCATCTACTGAAGCCGAGTACAGGGCAATGTCATACTTAACACAACACCTCATTTGGCTCAATCGGTTGCTAGCAAATTTGGGTGTAGAACATACTTCTTCTATGTGCATGTTCTATTACAGCAAATCTTCTATCTATATGGCCACAAACCCGGTGTTCCATGAACAGACAAACCACATAGAGAATGATTGCCATTTTGTGCGAGATGAAATCGTAACAGGAAATATTCGACCAAATTATGTACCAACACAGTCTCAACTAGCAGATATTCTTACAAAGGCGTTGGGAAAGAAGGAATTTACTGAGTTCATTGGCAAGTTGTGCATTCAGAATCTACATGCTTCAACTTGGGGGGGTCCATATAAGTCTCTTTCACTCTGTTTTCCTTATATGTAGATATGCAGATCATATAATTAGGAAAGTAGGTTACCTTGATGCACATATAAATTCTCTGTAATTCTTCTTTATCAATAAGATTATTTCTTTCAATTTTCTGAGCCGACATTACTTGTCAAAGTCTTATCATTGCAAATTTCCAGACCAAATAGTAGTTGTAAGAAAGACATGACGGTCGTGTTCTTTGGTAAGTCGCACGGTCAGTGATGGCGACTTAAAAATAAAGCTTAAAAACAACAATATTCTAAATAAACATGATGCAGCGACAGAATAATGCCTATAAGTGAAGAAAAATCAAGAGCAAATGCTGTTGCTATTCTATTCAGCGACCATATTCATAATCATTTATCATCATCTTTTAATTTCAGTTTTGAGTTTTAAATTTGATGTCACAATAGTGTAAAATATGTGTTGCTATCACTGGTCGTGCGACCTTGCAAAGAACAGGGCCGACGTAATGAGCAGAGCCACATATTTTAGTAGTGAGCAATCACATGAACTTTCTATGAGCAAAGACATGAACTTTCTATGAGCAGAACCACATATTTTAGTAATGAGCAAAGACATGAACGTTCTATGATATTTTTATAACTTTTTGTGCTATTTTTAGAATAACTTAGTAACATTATTAACTTAATACAATCTAGATGTCTTATAATTGCAACTTTCCAGACCAAATAGTAGCTGTAAGATGGCAACGAGTAGAGCCACATATTTTAGGAATCAGATTGACATTGGAGTCGAGCAGGAGACGTTTCATTATACCACATAAAAAAGACATGACGTAAATATAACTGTATCATGAAGTATGAACAAATTGGCTCATCAAGGGGTATAAAAACATATCTCATCTCAACACTGGTTGGATGTTTAGAAATCTTTGTTGCTTTTACTTGATAAGAGTAACACTGATTTGATTATGCTAATGCTTAGTTTACCCATAACAATATTAGGATAATCAACTAGGTGTAACATCCCAACTCATTAAACTCGCGTTCCAACGTATTCTAGTATAGCTTTGGGCAGACCATGCATTTACCCAATACATGTTTCATTATTCACTAAATTAAAGTTTCGATTATAAAGATGTGACAAGGCCAAGCAATTCATAAAAGTCGGTTCCATTCTTATTCATATTCAAGTTCAAAGTTCCAAAAACATCAAAATATAACATAACTCATTAAAAACGGTACTAGCATTAAGTTCAATCTGAAATAACATAAAAAGGACTCCCAAATCCTATCACTAAATCTACCTCCTCTCCGTCCCACTTGGTCTCGCTCCTATTAGCCACTTTCTCCATCATTGGTCGGATCATTACCTACAATCACGCATATTGCATAAGCAAAAGAATTACTTAGTGGTTCGGTCATCCCATCCCACTAGGCTATAACCAGAACATGCATTCAATAACAAATCAAGAAAAACCAGAGAACAATCACAATTTTAGGATTGCTCAATGATTAGTTTAGCTACCCGGGGTACATCCGGATCAACCAAAGTAACCTTTGAGTCAAGAACAATAATCACATCATATCACAAATTTAGGTCCGAACCCTAAGGTTCACAAATCACAGGTCTAAAAACTATGTTCGCAATTCACAGGTCATGAACCACACGGTTCTCAATCATAATTTCGACCCACATGATCCTTCCATTCACAAACACTCATTCAACCTAACCATTCTAGAGTTCTATTCAACCTATTACCAAACACGGATCTAGGTCAACCTCACAGTCACGAACTCACATTTGCCTTAGACTCTTTTGGGTTCCTTTTTGCTCTATGGGGTTCGAATTGCCAATACTAGCAAAACCTTGAACTCAATTCAACATCTTTCTTTGCCTCAACTAGATCGATCTCTCTTAGCCTTCTTCGAGTTCTCTCTCTCTTAATTTAGGTTAACTTTGTGCGGATTCACTTTTTAGGTTGGATTAAGGCTCATATTTACAACCCTTAGGGTAACCTAATCCTAATCCTAATTCCTTTAGTTGGATCGGGCTCAAGCCCATTCAAAATAATCCAAGTTCCAAAACACATCAATTCTGGTCATTTTACTTTTATGCCACCCGTTCGGACACATACCTAACTCTTGTCCGAACGGAACCCTTGTCTGAACGTGGACACCTCTTGTCCTAACGCGGACCAGAATTGTCCAAACACATACCAAACTTGTCTTAAACCTTAAACCGTGTCCAAAACTAGACACAATATGTCCAAACCTCCTAGGTGCATGTCCAAACTTGGACCAATCATGTCCGAACGACTATGCGGTCCAATCCAGACCATGCTGTCCGAACCATTAGGTTTTGTCCAAATCCTAGGTTCTTGTCCTAAATTCTGTCCGTAGATTATTTTTCATGGTTTTGTCGGATTTTGATCATTACTTAGGCTTCTCATGCCTTTCATTGGCTAGAACACACATTTTGCCATGTTCGGCTCGTCCGTACGTACCGCATCCATGTACCGTTCCTAATGCGTTCTTAGATCGGTCGAACGTGGATATTACACTAGGAGTTTTCATTTATTGGACGGTGTGCATAGTGTCCCTTGATTTGAATTCTATAGAGTAAAGTAGACAGATTTAAATATGTATATATATGGATTAGATTATTATTTGTATCAAAATACTTTTAGATATTGTGTATAAATTAAAATTTTAATTTTATAACTGAAAGTAGTAATGTAAAGTTTGGTTAGATTTAGATTCATATTTGTTTTTAAAATTATATTTTAAATTATGGATATTTAACATATTAAGGATAAATTAATATTAAGATAATATGTTTGAAATAATAAACTTAAAGACTTTCTTTTTTAAGTAAGAGTTATATGAAAGAATAATTGATTAAAAAGATTCTGAAAATTTTATATTTTGGGAATCTAATAGCTAAGAAATTGCAAGTGGCCTTTAGTCCAGTGGCAGGTGTAAGTCCACTAAATGGCAGGCGCACTTGCACATCCCGGGATCAAGTCCCACCGCCTGCATTATGTAGGAACTTGGCTAATGGGCCGGTCAGTTGTGGCCCAATATTATTGACAAAAAAAAATAGCTAAGAAATTGAGGGAAAAAATGGAATATTCAATTGAGTTAAAAAAAGTAACTGAATGAAAAAAGAATATGAATTAATTATGTGTGTCCCAAAGACTTTATGTTATACTTATAATAAATGAACATTGGCCAAGAAGTAGGTGTCCCAGTTGGCTTGCCCCTGACCTAGCTTGACACTAGGTGGGGGGTTCAAATCCCGCCAGCTCCAATGGGAGCAATTTAGCTATGGATCGGGTCTTTGTCGATCCCATTAGTAAAATGAATGAGTAAGGTTTTAAAAAAATAAAATTAATAAATGAACATTGAAGAAAAAAATTTTTAATTAAAAAGATAAAGACTTTATGTTGCGTTCTATAAACATAAACATTTAGATACGGCAATTAGGGTTGCGATGGTTGGGGAAAATTCGGAAGAACTGCATGATGCTCTAATGACGGACGTGTCGGAGAAAGGTCCACCATCTGGTGATACTCCTAACGTCACGTATGCTGGTGATAGTTGGGCTAAGCGTTTGATTAATTCTTCATTCGGTGGTTGTTGATCTCCCGACGAGTTAATGGATAAGGATTTTGTGGCAGCTAGATGTAAAGTGAACTATCCTAATGGAGATGATGGTGAACCGGTAATGACGATAGGCCAAGAGGTGCTGGATGTGATGAATGGTTTATGGGAGAGATGCTTGCTAGTTAAGGTTCTAGGCAGGTCGGTTCCTATTGCTTTGCTCACAAGAAAACTCTGAGAACTATGGAGACCTAGTGGGGAGATGGTTGTGATCGACCTCCCTTGCCATTATTTTATGGTACGGTTTGGGAATGAAGATGAATACATGGCAGCACTTTCTGGAGGACCATGGCGTATGTTTGGGAGTTACCTTCTAGTGCAAACTTGGTCACCGGATTTTGATCCTCTTTGCGATGACATAGTCACAACGCTTGTGTGGGTTCAAATCTCTCATATTCCGGTCAATTTTTACCATTGATGGATCCTTATGGAGATAGCTAGTTGTGTGGGAAAACCGATTAAGGTTGATCTAACTACTCTTAATATGGCAAGGGCTCGTTACGCACGTGCCTGTGTGGAGGTTAATCTGAAGAAACCGTTGAAAGGTTCAATTTTGATTAATGGAGTTTGATATGCGTTTAGTTATGAAGGATTGTCAAATATTTGCCCGAGATGTGGGATCTTTGGACACTCTGCGGGGTCTTGCCTTAAGCCTGTTGTAGGGGATGTTGTGGCTAGCCAAGCTCAGGTGGCAGAGATAACAACTCCTCTCTGATGAGCTCTGTCCCTCAACCTCGTGTTCAGGCTGAGTCAGAATTTACAATGGTTCGTCGATCCCATAAGAAATCAGATGGAAGTAATGGTAAGGGTGTAAACCAATCCCAAGGGCCAGCGAGAGATGGAGTTAAAGGCACTCAGACGATCCCAAATGCATCAGGTAGAAGTATCAGTGAGATTCTATTGAACACTGTGTTAAACCGAGAGGAAACCTTGAATAAATTTGGAGCTTTGGATATGGAGTCATCTTCTCCGGAATTACAAGATGAATTACAAGGATTATCTCTGGACAAGGAAAACCTCAGTCGGGGCTTGCAAACAGCATCAAATCAAAGCACACGAGCACCTCACCATGCTTTTGTGGCGGGAAGTTCAAGCTCAGAGTTACCATCTTTGTCGGGTATGGGAGAGAAAAAACAAGTAGAGTCAAAGAGGGCTTCAGGTAAGGGCTCTAAACCTGCAAAGCCGAGGAGTAAAGGGAGGAAGTCGAAAACCACAAAGGGCTTAGTATTTGGACCTCTATATGAAGAAACTGGTTTCTCTAAGACTGGAAAACGACTCCGGGTTGAATTCGATAGTCGAGCACTCCCTACGCAGCATAATATGGACCATGCTATTTTCCAACTACCTAATGAGGATGCTTCAAAAGTATGTAATAATCCGACATACATAGCTCCTGTAGTTGGAATGAATGATCGATAATATTCGAAGAAGTCGAGTCCTCTCTCGGTAGACATGGAGGCAGTTATGCACAAAGCATAACAACTGTCCCCGGTAATCTCCTTTATACACATAGGAAGTGTTTTNGGGGGGGGGGGGGGGGGGGGCAAACAAACCCAATTTCAGGCGATCGATTCAATATATTTTGAAGAAATATACTGTGGATATTTTGGCTTTGTTCGAAACTCATGCGGGTGGTGAGAGAGCTCTGTCTATCTGTTAGAGTCTGGGCTTTGATCAATCATTTCGAGTTGATGCTGTTGGTCAAAGTGGTAGTCTATGGCTACTCTGGAGATCCAATATGGGTGTGGTTACTATTGTAGAAGCTGATAGTCAGTACATTCATGCTACCGTTGATGTTGGAGCTACTAGGATGCATTTGATCTCGGTTTATGCAGCCCCTTCAGCTGCCCGGAGAGCTGGTCTTTGGTAAAAATTGAGTTTGAACATTACGTTGATATCCAACCCTATTTTGATTGGTGGAGACTTTAATACTATTGTCCGTCTTGATGAATGTACGGGTGGTAGCGGCGATTTATCTATGGACTCAGTGATCTTTGGTGATTGGATTAACTCAATGTCCCTTATTGATATATATGGGATATCGTGGTCAACCTTATACCTGGAAACGTGGGCTTAGTGTACGTAATTATATGGCAAAAAGATTGGACAGAATCCTTTGTTGCCCACGTTTTCGTTTGCAATAGCAAGAGGCTAGGGTTTCTCATCTGCCCTTTTTATCTTGAGATCATACTCCGCTCTATCTTCAGCTTTCCCCAAGTACTCCTACTGACCCTCGATGACGTCCTTTTCGTTTTGAAGCTTGTTGGCTGAAACATGAAAGCTTCAAAGACATGCTAACTACATCATGGGATCGTAATATCTCTACACCGGATACGCTTAAGAAACTACAGAACCTCCTGAAGAAATGGAACCACGATGTATTTGGAAACATTCACATTCGTAAGTCTCAGCTATTTAATTTGCTATCAAGATTGCAATCATGGTTGTTGTTATCTCCTATGGATGAACTTCTCGCAGAGGAGGAGAAAGTGAGTAAATCACTTGATGAAGTTTTAGAACAAGAGGAAACTCTTTGGTTTCAAAAGTCCAGAAAAAAATGGATTACTTTGGGTGAAAGAAACACAAGCTTCTTTCATACATCGACGGTTATAAGAAGACGAAAAAACAAGATTGATATGTTAAAGAATGAAAAGGGTTTATGGTGTTCAGATTCCGAAATACTTGAAAAGTTGGCTCTTGATTTCTACAAGAGACTTTACTCTCTGGATGATGTGGAGTCGGTGGTCCCTTCTCTTCCCCAAGCTGGTTTTGCGTGTATTTCTACAGCTAACCGAACAAATATGATGAAGCCTTTCTCGGCTGAGGAAATTGAGAAGTCAGTTCGTGTTATGGGTAAGTTCAAAGCCCCAGGTCCAGATGGTTTCCAACCTGTTTTTATCAAGACTGCTGGGATATAGTAGGAGAATCAGTGGTGAGTTTTGTCTTGGACTTCTTTAATACTGGAGTTCTGCCACCGAGTGCAAATAATGTGTTGCTCGTACTCATTGCAAAGGTAAAGCGACCGGAGTATATGAGTCAATTTTGACCTATAAGCCTTTGTAATGTCTTATTTAAGATAATTACTAAGACTCTTGTAGGCCGGTTAAAGAGAATTATGCCTAAGCTCATTGGTCCAGCTCAGTCTAGTTTTATCCTGGATAGATTTAGTGTGGACAATATTGTTGTGGTACAGGAAGCAGTCCACTCTATGCGCAAGAAGCAAGGTCGTAAAGGATGGATGCTCCTTAAACTTGACCTAGAAAAGGCTTTGATAGAATTTGGTGGGACTTTCTGGAAGATACCTTACGTGCAGCTAAGTTCCCAGATAAATCGATACAGTGGATAATGTGTGGTGTTTTGGGTGCTTCTATGCAACTGATCTGGAACGGCGAAAAAACGGAATCATTCACCCCTCATCGTGGCTTACGACAAGGAGATCCCCTTTCTCCTTATTTATTCGTACTATGTATGGAACGTTTATGTCACCTTGTTGATCAATCAGTGGCTGCGCGACATTGGAAACCTATTCGTCTTTCTCAAGGCGGACCTTTTCTCTCAGATATGTGTTTTGTGGACGACTTGATTCTATTTGCAGAAGCGTCAGTTCAACAAATTAGAATTATTCGTGGAGTCTTGAATCAGTTTGCTTATCTTCGGGTCAGAAAGTTAGCGTGGAGAAGTCTAAGATCTTCTTTTCAAAGAATGTGTCCCGTCAACTGGTGTCGGATATTAGCAATGAGAGCGGTATTCAAGCAACACAAGATTTGGGTAAGTATCTTGGTATGCATGTGCTCCATAAAACTATCAACAAAGATATGTTTAATGATCTATTGGAGAAAGTATCATCTTGGTTGGCAGAATGGAAGAGTAAGTGTCTTAGTTTTGCTGGTCATTTAACGCTTACCAAGGCAGTTCTTTCTTCGATCCCAGTCCATGTTATGAGCACGATTATACTCCCTAAATCGGCTTTAAATAAACTTGATCAACTATCCCGAACTTTTCTCTGGGGAGGATCAATAGATCACAGGAAGATGAGTCTTGTTTCATGGGATAGAGTGTGCTTGCCAAAATATGATGGGGTTTGGGTATCAGGAAGGCGGAGACTATGAATAAAGCGTTAGTCTCTAAATTGAGTTGGCGTCTTCTCACAGATAGGACCAGCTTATGGAGTAATGTAGTTTCACACAAATACAAGTTACGTTGCTTTCCTGATGATTTTCGGCGAGAACCGAGTGCCATGTGGTCCCCGATATGGAGAAGTATTATGTGTGCTCTTAGAGAAGTGATATTTCCACGAGTGAGATGAGTAATTGGTGATGGCTCTTCTATTCATTTTTGAACACATAAGTGGCTGACGGATGTTCTGCTTGTTGAGCTCACGTGTACGTCCCCTCCGTCTGATGTTGTTACCGAACAGGTATGTGAGTTGTGGTCTGCTGTTTCAGGGTGGAATGAATCAAAGATTAGGGCCTTTCTACCTGAGGAGATATGGTTACGACTTCTACCAGTAGTGATTCTCAATTCATGGGTTCTAAAGATCGATTAGCATGGTCGGAGCAATCGAACGGTGGTTTTTCTGTCAAGTCTGCATAAGCAGCTATATTCCAGGATTCACAGCCCTCTAGACCGAACATGGAGAGGTTCTTCAAGGCAATATGGAGTCTCCTTGTACCTGAGAGAATTCGCTTGTTCCTTTGGTTGATTGCCAATCACGCAATAATGACGAATGAAGAACGAATGCGTAGGCATATTAGTTCATCAGCGACTTGTTAGCTTTGTCGAGGAGGTCTTGAATCCAACTTACATGCTCTCCGCGATTGCCCCACAGCACAAGGCATTTGGCTCCGTATAGTCCCACCTCGTCGACAATATGGGTTCTTCTCTATGACTTTATACGAATGGATATATACTAACTTGAGAAGCAAAGATATGGTTGATGCAACTCCATGGCTAATTCTATTTGGAGTTACGGTTTGGTGGTGCTGGAAATGGAGGTGCAAATATATCTTTGGCTCTAATGAGAGCTGCCGAGATAGGGTTCATTTCGTTAAGTCACTTGGTTCAAAAATCACATCTGCATATCAGGTAGTTACACGAGATCGGGTAATACCGCTACGGTCTGAGCGACATATCAAGTGGTTGAAACCACCAGATTTGTGGATAAAGGTTAATACAGACGGTGCGTCTCGAAGTAATCCCGGTTTAGCTACAGCAGGTGGTGCTCTCCGGGATAGTACAGGGACTTGGTTACAAGGTTTTGCACTCAATGTTGGGATTTGTTCCGTACCTCTTGCTGAACTATGGGGTGTATACTAAGGTCTTTACATTGCGTGGGAACAGAGGTTGATCGACTTGAGCCCGAGATCGACTCAGAGATGATTGTGAGCTTTCTAACAACAGGAATTGAGGAGACTCACCCACTGTCTTTCCTGGTACAGTTGTGCCATGGCTTCCTCTCTAGGGACTGGCTAGTACGTATCACACATGTGTATCGAGAAGCTAATCGTCTTGCCGATGCGTTAGCTAATTATGCCTTTTCACTTCCTTTGGGGTTCCATTTGTTATTAGAGCCACCAGATGTTGTTTCTTCTTTAATTTCGGATGATGTTGTTGGTATTTCTTTTCCACAAAACGTTTGTATTTGATGTTATGATTTGAATAAAACCTTTGGGGAGGGTTTTTCTCCCCTTTTTCCGACAAAAAAAAACATAAAGATTTAGAATTAATTCTTTATGTTTTCATAGTTATAATGAAACAACATAAAAATAATAAAATGGATCATCAAAATCTTAATCAGTAAAACTTTGGATCTTGTGCTTCATGTGCTTAGCAAGCTCAGCATAAGTCCTAGAAAACTGGAAATCGACCACAGAGCAAGGCCTTGGTTTTGCATTCATGATTTTTCTTCGAGATCGCGGCACCTTGGTTGCCTCAAACACTTCTCCTATACAGTAAGGGCAGTTCAATTTGTTAGAGAGTGAGCCCTTCCTTTTGGTTTTGCGGAACTGTTTGAAACAGTTGGAGTGAAGAGGGTTTGTGTCGCACATATAAGGATGACAATTTGGAGAAGCACATTTCAAGAGGATAGCATTTTGTGGTGGTTCCATGCATGAATTTGTAAAATTTATTGAAAGTAAACGAAAAATATAAAATAAAACAAACATAAAGGGATCGATTGGTAAAAACGGTACCTTTTAGTTTTTTGCTGTAGGACTTCGGCTATAGGTTTGCTATAAGTTTTTTTTTTGTAAACCTTTTTGCAGTAGAAATTTATATTTGTAAAGTTTATAAATTTTGAATCTAGGTTTTCGATTTTCGACAGCCAAAAACATTTCATAAATAAAAAATTAGCTTTTCAGAGCAATGAAAGCCAAAAATAAATTCAAAACATGAATGATTCAATTTAAATGTTATGACAAGATTTTTGTTCTGCAGGGTAACCAGAGCCATTACCAATCACACCCAAAAATATAATTAAATTAGTCGGAATATATATATATATATATATATATAATGAAATTAAAAAGAGCCATGAACCATTTTATTTTTATTTTCTGCAAAGGACATGAATCTTTATATATATATATTTTTTTTTTTAGAGACTTAAACCTTTGGACCTATAGTGTTAGTGCTGAAAACTTGGAAAGGAACAAGTTACAAACAAGGAAAAAGGAAACACGTAGAAAACGAGAGAAGTAATCTTCCATTTATTTTTAATTGCTTAAAATTCACTTTCTAGTTATGAATCATTTGCCTTAATGGAAATATATTCGCATTTTTAATCATATTTCATTGCATTCGTCATAAATCATCATAGCTTCTATTTCGACAGTAGATTTAAACTGAAAGGAAAAAACTGAAAATTTGATGGTTTAAATTTGATGGAAAAAAAACTGAAAATTTGATTGATAAATCTTTTGTGAAGATTTCTTTTGGTTTTCTGACCGGGATTCCCTGTTAAATCTATATATCTTTATATTTTCATGAAATAATGGTAATGTATCGGTCCATATGTTGAGAATGTTGTAGTCGCAATTTAATTTGATGAAAATTTTGGGTTAAACAAAAAATAATCATATTTCCTACCTATGCAATTAACACAGACAATTTTACACTAAAAGCCTTCTCATAAAAGTACTAACAAAACTCACATGCCATCTAACAATAAGTCCAAAACTAACAATGGACCCACTCCACTCAAAAGGGCCTAACGCTAGTTTCTTAAAAAGGACTCAACTTAGTACTTAACCATCTGGCGGAAGGAAAAAGAGAATGGAAACACACCCTAAAAACAAATTAGAATTATCCAAAATGCATAACCAAGGCACTCTCGGGCGAACATCAAAAACATTTAAAAAATTCAACAAGTTCGAAAACGACAGTAAAGGAAAAACCAAGAAATAAAAGTCCTAAGAGCACTAAGAAATGTCGTTATTCCCTTCTATACATACTGTGAAGTAGAGCCCGGATCATACCCTGATGGATCAGAGCTAGGATCACACTCTGCCGGGCCAGAGCTAGGATCACACCCTACCAGGCCACCGACCAGATTACATCTTGTCGAGTCAGAGTCCGGATAACACCTTGTCGGGTCCGAGCCCAGAGCACACCCTGCCAGGCTAGGCCCTCCTATGTCATTAATGTTGAGATCAGGACACCGCGCACCATGGAAAGCTTTCTTAAGCTCTAGCTTCTCATCAACTAGTCTCTTCTCTTCGTCTTCCAAATTGACCTCTCCAGCACGAAAGCGGTTCACCATTTCGACGCGAGCCTCGGCAGCAGCCAAGAGGTTGGCATACTTAAACTCATTCACCTTTCTATCGTATACCATAAGAGCCTTCTCTAGCGTCTTCTGGTACTGCTGTGTGAGCGCCGCACAAGCAACCTCCACAGCTCGGTTGACTTCGTCTTTACTTGTTAGGGTGAGCCCTCTCTTGTCTTTTTTGAGGCGCATATTCATTTTCTGAACAGAGGTCAACTTCGCAATCGTACTAGACAACTTACCTTGTAGCACAAGCATCTCCGCCTCGCGCTTCGCCTCTCGCTCACTTAGCTGCATCAGTGATGCCACAAGCTCTCCTATAACATTCATGTTACCACTAGGTGAAGAAAGTGGTTGGATTTCGTTGCAGCGCCCCTCGTAACGCTCAACCATCCCAGCAGTAGTCTCGACAACCTGCTCAAAAATGGTACACAAGTGTAAAAAGAGGAAATAAGATAAATATGAAAACAAGAAGAAGCTAGAATACCATACCTGACCAAGAGCGGACATCACCTCCCTGAAGATACCCTCCTCCCTAAGGGAAGAGATCGGGGGAATTTGAAAGCCTTGAGGAACAATTAGACCACGCAAGATATCTAATGAGTCAGATCCTTCAGGACTATAATCGTCCTTGAAAGGAGGAACAGACTTGCGTGTGGGAATCTTCTCCTGACGGCGATCAGACTGAGTGCGAGATTGTTTAGATGATGGCTCATCTTCCCCGGGATGCTGCACAATCGGGGGGCTATCAGAGCCCAATTCCTCCACCTCATAATAAGGGGCTGCCCTCTTTTCTCTCTTCATGGACTCGGAAGGCCCAGCAGAATGTGAGGCCTCCTGATGATAGTTTGTCTTTGGAGAGCTAGTTTGTGTGCCTTGCCTCCTTAAGGAACGAGATGATCCTGCTATAAACACAGTAGGTATAACCACAACACGAGAAAGTAGTTAATAATACAACGAAAACCAAAAAAAAATATTTATTCTAGGAAAAACGTGGTAAAACAAACCATACCTTCATGGCGCCCAGATTGAGCAAAGGAGTGAGTGGCAGAATGCATTGGATTTTCAATCATCGAAGAAACAAGAAAGGAGGAGATCACTCGACGGAATTTTGCTATCTTAAAAGGGTTCCGCAACCAACGATTCCGCTGGAGATTATTGTCTGGTCTGGTTGTCTGGTCAGCTCCAAGAGCAGCCTCTGAACAAACTGCAAGGTGATTGATCAAAGCAAAAAAATCAGTTATATAAGCTCAGAAGTCAAATGAATAGAAGAGATAGTACAATAGAAACATTAAAGCCTAGGCAATCCGACCAATGCGTTCGAACTATAAGATGAGGAGGACGAAGGTGGAATTTAGGAATTAAAAGAACAACCAGCTATATAGCAATAAATCAAGTTAGAATCGAGAGAATGGCTTAGTTCCATATAGCGAGAAGATTCTATCTTTTCACCGGTGTTTTGAAAATTGGACCAGATCGGTGGTCAGATCGATTCAACCGTGACTCCTTAATAAAACTGGTTTGAGTTGAACTAAAATCTAGATTTAAGTTAAACCAGTAAAATCGGTTAAAACCAGTAAATCCAGTAATCCATGTCAATATTAAAATCCGGTTCACTAATAATTTATGTATTTATGAAAATATATTTATTATTACTTTTGTTTTATAAAATTGAAATACAAAATTTGAAAATTAAAAGTTAAAACCAAAAAAGTTCACTTTCTTTTATACTATTTTGATAAATATAATAATTTATTCTATAACTAATATAAATGGTTTTTTGTAATGTTAATTTTTATAAATCATAGATAATATTAGTAGATAGTTTTCGATAAGTGTATTAATATACATTATTTTTTTTCCAAATATAAATGTCATATTATCAAATTTCATAACTTATTTGTGGCATTTCTCTAATTCTTTCAAGTTTCTTTTTAATAAATATCATTTTTTCTGTTTTAAGAATTTTAAATATGTTATACTATTTTTACACATAATCATAGTATCCAAAAAAATTAAATGTTATATATATATATATATAGATATATATATAATTAAAAACCCGGTCCAATCGGTTAAATCGATCTAACTAACTATCCAATAACATTACCGAATCGGTGTCCTGTCCGGTTTTCAAAACATTGCTTTTCACTTATTCATGTCTATTGTTAGATTTTGCATCATTACTTAATTGATATCTCTCTTAAGTACCTCCCAGAATTGTTGGCTTTTTCATTTTGAGTACAGAAACCAGTACACCGATGACAGTGGCTGCGGAAGCAACTGATGCAACAACTGGCACAAGAACTTGCTTCTTCTTCTTAGGTGGTTTTTTACATGATTTAGGGAGACAGAGATTTGGGTTTCCTTCAACACTACAATAAGACAAGGGTTCTTTAGGATAATAAATGCACAAAAGGGTTGTTGATAATAGCTGAGAAGAGTTTCTTACACTAGTCCTTTCTTTTGAAGAGCTTGAGGTATTGGGCCACTAAGATTGTTTCCACTTAAGTTTCTGTTAAAAAAATAATATACATTATGTTAGAGTTTGAAACGTATTATAATATACGTTGAGAGAAACTTACATGACAGACAACGATTTCATGTTTCCTAGAAACTCCGGGATTCCTCCAGTAAACTTATTATTCGACAAGTCCCTAATATTAACAGGAGAGAACAAATACATGATCGTTTACTAATTCAAATACAATCCACGTAATATCAAGATTTTGCCTTCAAATAACAACCGTAACACTTACAATTTTTGTAGTTGGGTAAGGTTTTGAATGGCAGCTGCTATGTTTCCAGTTAAACCACTTGAAGACAATTTTCTAAAGAAATTTCCAAAACCATATTGATCAAGATGTTATGATCATGACTACAAATAGATTTTGAAGAGTTAGTCGTAGTGAACTTATGACTTACAAAGAAATGATTCTTGGTGGTGTTGAGATATCTGTGTTGCTGCAGTTTATAGCGTCCCACCTAAATCGTAAAGGGAAGCATGGATCACCTTGCCAGTCGATTTTATTCAATCCATAGATGGTGGCGATGTTTTTCATAGCATCCACTGACAAAAAAAGGTTTTGATGTCTTGAGTAATCTATATTATCATCTATTTACATAAAAACGCATAGGCCATAGACGCATATCTTGGAAAAGAAATTTACATACCATCACTTTTATCTGTTTCAGCCTGAAGAAACTGAATAGCTGTGTAGACTTCAATAGCATTAAGTAGAGGTGGAAGAGTTGATCTGTTGGTTCTAATCAGCTGAATAATACATTTCCCTCCTTTGCAAGTTCTCGGTGACTTGCTAGAGAAAGTATATATACAAAACCTTTTGGGAATTATAGGTTTAGACGACATAACATCTCCATTCCATACTATGTTGAATTCCCTGGTATCATTAGCCCCCAAATCTTGGATCTCAGCAAAGTGGAGATACAAGTAATATTGGGCAATTAAATTATTTGAATTAGTCCATTGGATCGTCAGCGGCTCATAGGTATTAGTAGGAATGGCTGCAGTTCCAAGTGCCTTTCTTGGTAGGTCATAAAGGTTGGAATTGCACACATCGCTAGTGGTGGATATTTGGGTCCACTCCTTCTGAAAATACGGAGTCCATACGCGGTCATAGTCATCGTCCGGGTACCTGAGGATGGGAACATCATCGCTTTAAACAAGAAAATAAGATGGATAAAATCAATTATCATCCAGTTGGACCTTTGTTGTCTTATTAAAGTTCTTTGTTACGTAGTTTATGTTGTCTTATACTTTTTATTTAGCATCTAGAAATATGCCATGTTGTTTTCCTAATTACTACTCGGACAGCTATCAGTATTCTTGTTCTTTATTAAATCATTGTGATTTGACTTATGTTGTTCTTTTCACAATTACAAGGACTGATGGCTATATTATTTTATTGACCATTGTAAATATTTTCAATGTTTTTATTTTAAGTTTCAAATTTAGATATTAAAATTACAAATATAATGTTAATTTTAAAGGATAATTATTCTTAAAAAGTTAATTCAAAATATTTACAAAATCAGATTATGTATTAAATTTTTTACGTTAATTCTCAAAATCATATACTTTTATTTATTTTTAAATTCAATAGGTTATGATATTAAACTTATATAAACTCTTATATATTTATTAATAAGTTTTATAAAATAATGGATGTATATTTATACACAACTATCATCAAATTTTAACCAACTTTTCATAAATATAAAATTTAGTTTCAGTTTAGTGAATATTTTGTATTGTTTTATTTACATTAGTTTCATTTTTTATGTCTTCAAAAAAAAATTGTAGCTGTGACTGGCTGCTGGTAGCAGTCGCTGCGAAAAGAACATGACCATTGACCATAGTCCCTTCACTGAAAAATTTATCACTCACGTTGACACACCCACAAAAACTAAGGAGAAGAACCCAAAAGAAACAGAGCAGAAGCAAGAGGTAGTGTTAAGGTTGAAGTTGAAATACCTGAGGTAATTCTCTGATTCGCTAAGATGTTTCCGGAAGTAAAGTTGTTGAGAACCAGACTGAGTAATATAAGTACCATCTCTTATGAGTCGTATTTCCAAGGCTGAGATCACCGGTATAGTCATCCCAGTCTTAACAAGACAAATCTGCAACGAGTTTGATGTTGGGATGTGAATGATTTCTTTCGTCGTACCATTCTCTTGTCCATGCAAATCTATCGTGGCCCATAGATTAGGTCCAAGATACATATCAAACTTGGGAATATTGTCACGTCCATCATAGTTTCCATATATAAACCCAGCCCTGATCAGATGATTTCTTCCCTTCGTAACGTTTAGATTGTAGCAGTTTCGTATTCCCTTTGGAAAATATCTCAGAGTTTTGTATGGTTTCTGGAGATTAGTCTCCAGATTTGCTTGAACTCTACCGATTTTTCCACTCTCAATGTATGTTGCGTCCGAATAGACCTGTAATCCAGTTGAGAAGTCTTTATAGGGAGACAGTTCATTAGCGGGTAGTCCACAATCCAAGCTGATGAACCCTGTTTCATGGTAAACTTTAACTATTAAAACCAGTGCATTTCAGACATCGTCCCTTTATAGAAGAAAGTAGGAACTAGGATGCATGTAGATTAAATAAGATATATACCTTGTTGATTTTGAGCTCGAGCAATATGAATGATAGCTAGAGTTAACAGCACTAAGTAAAGCCAAAGAGAACTCTCCATATTCTTTTAACTTTCCAAAGAAAATTTGAGAAAAACGTTTTTGCTATGTTGTTGAAGATAAACAACAAAGAAATAGATAAACCCAATCATTTACTGATAGAACGACTTAAACAAGTCAATGATGAAAGAGTGAGTATATGGAATTTTCTAGTGAAATATAAAAGGAAAGGATGTGATATAAAGTGAAGTTTTGCTAGAAGGACGAGTGTTTTAAAAGACTTTAAGCAATAAAGTATTATATTAAAAGACAACCAATTACATAACACGTGTTAATTTCTGTTGTTTGTCTACTCTGCTAATTTCTGAGTAGACTATTAGCCTGTTGACCATAAAAAAAAAAATTTATCACTACAAGATATGTGTCTTTAAACCGACCGAACCATCTCTCTAATGGGACTCTACTTTTCTCTCTAACGGGAGTATATGATTTCAGATCAAATTATTAGAATTTTGAATTCCCTTATGTGATTTGGATCGGACAACAACAAACGTTAGTTTGTTTCTCTTTTCATTCAATCGAAATTTCTTTTACTCTCTTTGAAAATTNATAGGTTTACAAACAGACATATTCACTAAGAGTTGTGTCTTCTAAACCTAAAGACATAACCCTATAAACATATACAACCAATCGATGGAACCTATACACATGTGCCTATTAGTTTATAACATAAAACTATAGTTTATACGAATCAGTTTATACGAACTATACTATACGAAAGATATTATACGAAAGGTTTCGTATAAATATGATGAAGACTTGATTAATTCCAACACTCCTCCTTGATCATGACTTCATCATAACTCCGAGTTCCTCTCTTAAGATTTCAAACTTTGAAGTGTTTAATGGTTTTGTGAGGATGTCTGCGATTTGAAACTCTCCTG
>OVBA01004100.1:0-24874 GCA_900406435.1 Lepidium aucheri | reverse complement strand
TCTCATCAGTTGAAAACCCCTAATTGATGCCCCAAATGCCAAAAATGCATATTTAAATTTCTTATCAGCATCAACTTCAAGANCTTTATCATATGAAACCATTTAGGTAAAAGTTCATAACTAGCAGCAGGTGAACCCCTAGCAATTAAAGATGCATATTATGTTGCTCTCCAAGCTTTCATATAAGGAACAATAATCCCATGGTCGAACCTAAACTTTTCAATCAACTGTTTAGGTTTCAAAGGCTACTTCCCAGGTTCAAAATGATTACTAACCATATTACCTAGAGTTTTTGCAGTGGATTGATGATGGTTAACACGACAAGAACATGAATCACAAGAATGCTTGTTATAGAAGGTTTTAACAACAAAAGCAGTTGATCCTGCAGAACACGTAGCTCGAAACATCCAACAACAAGATTTATCTATGTAGTGAAGAACATATCATAATGAATCAGAATATTATGTCCGAAACTCAAAACCCATCTTCATAGAATATAGACGCAATGCTTGTTTCATTGCTTCTTTGTCTCTAAATATCATGCCGCAAGAAATACTATCAATCTCATCACATAACGACCTTGAAGAAGCTGATGCATCAAATTCTGAAGTTGAAGATACATTTTGTGGAAGTTTACCACAAGATCTAGGGATTGATGATGGGACATGAATTATCTACATAAGAGAAAAGGATTATTAAAAATGATTATTAAGAATAATTAAGAAATCATACAAGAGTGATATATAAAGACAGACAAACAGATTAATATGAATGTATAAGATTAATAAGACTTTATAAGATTTCTTATAAAACTTACTAAACTTAAAACAATATATAACAGGTAAAAATTTAAAATAAGAATCAGAAAGGCTACTTAGCAATTAAACAAAATATAAAAACAAGAAACACAAACAAACTAAAACAATCAAACATTATGAAAAAACTATTTTATTAAGTTTTATAAACTCGTTTATGAAAATTAATAAAAGCCAAACCATAATCTTATGAAATGAAAAGCAATAACAATAACATCTACCATAATAAAAGAAATTACCTCATTCATACCTTGATGAAGTTCAACAGAATCCGTGATATTATTTGGAATTTTAGGGGTATCAGCAGAACCGCTTAAACAGAAAGAAGAATGAGAAGGAGCAGGAACACTACAATCAATGTGACTTCCACCAATACTTGGGAATGAACTCGTCTGTGCCTATCATATGAAACAGCTGAATTTAAAAAGAGTAGTTGACAGAAACATAAAAACAGAATATTAATAAAGCAAACATTTATCTTTATACTAATTTAGTAAGTTTTCAGTTTATTTATATGGTTTATTAAGAGTTATAAGATATCTTCCAAAACTTAATAAACCAACTAGTAGAGCTTATTATTTATTAAGATTTATAAGGTATCTCCTAAAACTTAATAAACAACCGAGTGGATTTGTTTTTTATAAAGTTTCTTATAAAACTTAATAAAAGCTAAGATTTTTCTTTAATACTAATGCAATGTGGTTCTTTATAAGGTATCTTCTAAAACTTAATAAATCAACTAGTGGACGTTCTTCTTAAAGATTTATGAGATTAAAATGTTAATACAGTTATAACACATACCTCCTCATCTAAAGCAAAACACTCAACATTATCTCTTGTGAAACTTGTATCTACCATATAATCATAGCTTAGTTCAACCTATAAAACAAAATTAAAAATAATCAAATAAACTCAAAAACTCATAAAGTAATATTGAAGGAAAATTTAAATTAAGAAAATACCTCATAAACTGAAACACATAGTTGAAAAGATTTGTCACTCTCGAAAAACTTCTGAATGAAGGATCTCAGTTGCCTATCATTGCTGATAAACAAAGGAGGAAACTCCTTTGGGGCAGAGAATGAACTAGGAGCTTGAGCATAGCTAAGCTTAATAGTATGAGAAAAGAAATTAAGCCCAAAATCTTCAAAAATCACGGATTCCAACTTCTTGAAACTGATGTCTTCATCAATTTGACCAAGAGAAGCTCCATTTTCGACATCTAAGCTGAATTCCCAAATATAGGAATTTGAGAAATTCCAGAATCCAGCTACACAATACAACTCAATCATCGAAGCTGAAAAAGAATAAGTGAATTAGAAAGAGTAGTTGACAGAAAACATAAAAACATAATATTTATAAAGCCAAAAATACAGATTTTATTAAGTTTCATAAACTTAAAATTTCAAAACAGGTTAGTATTTGAAACTATAATCATCAAAACTACTTAAATATTCACTAATCTTAATAAAAGCTAACCATTATCTTTTTACTATTTCAGTAAGTTTTCAGTGTATTTATATGGTTTTATTAAGAGTTATAAGATATCTTCTAAGACTTAATAAACCAACTAGTAGACCTTCTTATTGATTATGATTTATAAGGTATCTCCCAAAACTTAATAAACCAACTAGTTGATCTTCTTCTTTAATAAGATTTATAAGGTATCTCATAAAACTTAATAAAACAACAAAGTGAGCTTTGCTAGAAAATATAAATGTATTAATAAAATTTTTATAAGACTTTATAAGATTTCTTATAAAACTTACTAAAACCCTAATAAATTAGGTAGGACCAGAAAACAAAAAGAATAATCAAAGATCTAAAAATCCATGAATCTAAAGTACTGAAACAACTGAATTAAGAAGGAATTACCTAATTGATAGCAAAATCTCAGATCGAAAATCATAATCGCGAAATCGAAATCGCAATTTCAAAATGACAGGGGCAAAAATCGAAATCAATGAGTAAAGCAAAATTTCAGATCTGAAATATCAAAATCGAAAGAGAGAAAGAGATACAGAAATAGAAATCGAAAACAGATCTCAAAATCGAAACAGAAAGACAGAAATCAAAAATATCAAAATCGGAATCGAAAACAAAGACGAGAGAAAGAACGAGAGAACGAAGATAGGAAGAGAGAAGAGAGGAAAAAATTAGAGGAGCAAAATCGGAAAAACGGGTTTTATTGAGGGGTAGAGAATGAAAATGGTACAAATGAAAGGGCAAAAGTTAAAAAATGTTAGAAGAAAGGGAGCACTTTAGGTAAACTCTCTTTTTATATATTATGCACTATGTCTATTTTCAACAATTTATAGTGTTGTAGTTTTTAATTTATTTTATAATAATATGATAAAATAAACTAAAAGTAAATATAATTATTAAAATATATTATATATCCTATTTGATATAATTGATTAACAAAGATTTGATCACATATGAGTTAATAAGTAAACTTATTTATGTTTTTATTTATTCATAATTAGGTTTTCTACAATGCGTTTAAAATATAATTTCTTACAATTCAAAGTCGTTGTCCTAAAATGATTTCCTCTTATAATATAAAAATTGGTTGAAAACCCATAACTAGACCTTATTAAAATGTGGTTTTGTCTTACAATATCTGATGTATTTACTATTGATAAGTATCGGTTAATATCTGGACTAACTCATATCCTAACTAATACCCGATTAATTTGAGACTATATTGCTTTATATTTAGGGGGACTTGGCATAATAACCATTTTAATTATTTGAACAAAGAGTATAGCTAAGTCTTCTATTCTAGTGGTATGTGTTAAGTCTACTAAAAGCATGCGCATTTGCGCATCCAAGAATCAAGTCTCCCTGTCTATATTATGTGGAAATTTGGCCAATAAGTCAATTTTTGTAGTAGGATTTGATATATGGATGAATCCAGTTGATTAATCTCGTTTATTACAAATTTTTGAAACCCAACTGTATATAACAAGATATAATAAAATACTGCAAAATCTTGAATCTTCAGATTTGACATGTTGAAGAATCTTGTTATTTACTAAATTTTGAAACCCAATTTTACATAATAAAATTGTATAATTATAATAAAGCTGATATTTATAATCTTTTTTCTATTAGGATTGTGAATAGTGATAAATATTTTGTGGGAAATTTAAATATTCAAAACAAAAATATAGAATTAATAACGTAACAAAAATCTTTTTGATGTGAGTAGTGAAACTTCTTTTTGAAAGTTTGAGAGGGCTAAAAAATTACAAAAGTTTCATAAAATTTTCTATCCGTTTGCTTATGTATATATTTTAATTAGGTGAGTATTTAGTAATAGAGAGATATATTGAAAATTATTTTCTATTAGGATTATTTTATTATAATTATAAAATATTTACAATTTTTTTGTAATTTGGTTTTTTAGTAATATTTTTAAAATCACGATAATCATCTTTTACTGAAATTTATTTTTATTTTATAATTCGTAAGAAATAAATATTTATACTTACTTCTGTTTTACAATTCCATTTTGTGTTATTATTTTGAATAAGGATAAATATTTCTTAATATATTTAAATATCTTATTAAAAAACATTTAATTTATTTTATTTGTAATTTATAAATTCTGAAAAGTTTTGATAGTTGGATCTGATACGTAAAAAAATCTTGTTAATAAGTAACTTTGAGAAGTGTTACTTTAGATAATTAGATATTTGGTAAAGATTACAAGAATATTTACAATTTTTCTCTAATTTCGTTTTTTAATTTAATTTCTTTTTATAATATCGACAAACATTTTCTATTAGGATTTATTTTATTTTAAAATTAGTAAGGCATAAGAATTTATACTTATTTATATTTTATAATTCTTTTTTACATTAGGATTGTGAATAAAGATAAATATTTTTTAATAGAGATAAATATCTTTTAAAAATATATTTTATTATATTTTTAATATACAAATTGGAAAAAAAATTGTTCGTTAGATTTGACACGTGAAATAATCTTTTTAATTAATGACTTTTAGAAACCACACTTTATATAATAAGATATTTGGATTTATTCATTTTGAAAACAAATTTAACATGTATAAAGAAATTCTATGTTTTTTAAACAAATTTTAAACTTGAATTAATTTTTTTATTAAGAGATATAATGTAAATAAAAAGAAGGATGAGACAAGATATTGACAAAAAAATGAAAAAATAATAATTATTAAATTAAAGATGGTAGTTTAATAAATATTATAGAAAAATAAATAATGTCTCGTGCTATGCACGAGATATATTTTCGTGCAAAATTGATATGCATTTTTAGTTATTTTTATTTATATGTGATATTTGTTTTTCCTTTTGTTTATTTCATGGTTTGATTTGAATATATAAATTTATTAATTATTTATATAATTGATATATTAAAAATCAATTTGTAATATGATCGATATTGTACACATAATATATTTCTTGATTTATGTGTAATTAGATTTTGATACATTACAATTTCTGTATATAAACTTTTTTAACTCGTGTCATTTAAACTCTTAGACTCATGTTTATTTATGTTTTCGATTAGGACTAATTTAATATTTTAGAACCCCATCATCTAGGATTTTAAACACGTATTCATTTTTGTTTTTATATCAATGTTTATTTGTGTGTGTTTATATTATCGATAAGAAACATATTTTTATTTATTAATATTTTAAGTAATTTATCAAAATTTTACCTATATAAATATAGATGTAGTAATATTAGTCATTCTTAATCTGAATATACTTATAAATAATCATGTTTGACTTTAAAAAATTACACTTCAAACCAAAAATAAAAAATTAGTTGTAGTTTTTTGTTACCTTATTGAAGTAAAATATTAGTTACAAACCTTTGAATCACAAAAAACTATCTCAATGATTTGATTATATTTTATAGTGAATACCTTCTACAACTTAGGAAACTTAACCTTAAGTTTTCATGGTTTCAAACAATAAATTTCAGAACAAGATATAATGAATTCGAAATTAGGATCAGAGAAAGAGTATGAGTTTCTACTATTTTCTTTATGAATTTTATATTTAATCACATGATGAGTTTTCTATTTAAATAGAAGAATAAAATTTAACCTATTATGAGAAACTATAAATTTTGAAGATAATTATGAGTAGAAATATTTATTGTGATAAACTAAATATTAGGAACTAATTATGATAGAATAAACTATATCCAGAATTTGTTAATAAATTTATTAATATATACACGTTGATATTTCAAAATTATAGAGAATTTTGTATACATTTCTCAAAATCAGATAATATTTTATTTTAAATATAAACCTATAAAAAATCTAAATTAATATGAATTTTTGTAAGTTTATTTGTAAATTTTGAACATATATTAATGTGAAATTTATTTAGCTTTATTGCGAAAACTGATATCAACGAAATTATTTCTGAGATTAACCTAATAACAAACCTAAACAACCTAATGATCATATTTATTTTTTATATTGAATATTAGGTTTGTATACCGTGATAATATTGCTTTTGAATATAAACATATAGACAAACCTAAACAACGTGATCAAAATTAAATTCTTTATAAAAAATATCATAGATATTAAATTATTTAATACTATATACAGTCTAAGTTTGTATTCAAAATCAATAATAAATGCTCCATAACTCATATAAGTTTATCGATTATTAACTAAAAATATTTTTGATATTAGAGATGTATAATGTACAAATTAAGACAATATACATTCATACATTGTTTTTGTTTTTCGAATAAATACGTTTAATTAACTTATTAAATGATGACATATATCAAAAATATTATGTGAAATGATTATAATTTTATTTTATTGTATTATTTTACTAGTAACAAATTTGTTAAAATGAATCATAGACCAAAATAGTCTAATATAACATGATGTTAAGCTTAGGCTACCTATTTATTATATAAGAGATTAAGAATAAAAATTTAAAATAGATATTGGTTACTAATATCTTTTGTATAATATATCATAAATATTAGGAAGTAGTTATGATAAGCTTTTATATTTATTTTTAAATCTCTTAGTTCAAAGTTAAATCTTATGTTTAAAGCTAATACTAACATATTATAACATTCCTATGTGAAAACCGTCCAGAATTTACATGTCATATACCTTCTGTTTTCATTGTATTTAATTATTATATATTTATATATTAAAGTAAAAAAATAGTTATATACTAAAGTCAAACAAACTAATAATATAATGTAGATAAAAAACAATAATAATCACTTAAAGAATCTTATCAAATCTTATCAAGCGATAAATAATTGTTTTTCATTATTATAAAAGAACTTAAAACTATTAACCCTATGGTTTTATTATATATTGAGACTACTACCAAATTTTTTACAATAATTCATAAACTAAAAAAACTAATATAACACGGTATTTAAGTCAATACTATATTTTTATTATATAAGTGATTACGAACAAAATTTTAAAATACATATTGATTAGTAATATATTTTGTATGATATATCTTAAATATTGGAAATTAGTTATGATAAGCTTTTATACTTATTTCAAATCTCTTAGTTAAAAATTAACTCTTATATTTAAAGCTAATAGTAACGTATTATAGAATTCCTATATAAACTGTCTATAATTTATATGTCGGATACCTTCTGTTTTTAGAGAAATTTTGAGAAATGCTTTTTTTAGTATACCTCTTTTCAAAAATGCTTATCGACATTTATCTTTTCAAAAATGGCCCTCATTAATACAAAAATGACTAAAATACTTTCAGTAGAACTGTTACAAACTTTTCTCGCCATAAAAAAAATTTCGCGCCGAAAATTTTTTTTTTATGGAATTTCAGAATAAAAATTTACGGAAAAAAAATTTTCCCCCCAAAAAAATATTTCCCGCCAAAATTTTTTTATAAGTGCGCTTATAAATCTTTACAAAATTTTATAAACACCTTATAAATTTTTATAAATGCATTATACNTTATAAATTTTTTATAAACATCTTATAAATTTTATAAGGTCTCTTTTACAGCCTTATAAATTTTGATAAACACGTTATAAATTTTTTATAAACACCTTATAAATTTTTTAAGCTCTCTTATAAAGTCTTATAAATTATATAAGCTCTATTATAAAACCTTATAAATTTTATATTGTCTCTTATAAAGTCTTATAAATTTTTATAAGTTCTCTTATAAATTTTTGTAAATACCTTATAAACTTTTATAAGCACCTTATAAATTCTTTATAAACACTTTATAAATTTTATAAGTTATCTTATAAAACCTTATAAATTATATAAGCTCTATCATAAAGCCTTAAAAATTTTATAAGATCTCTTATAAAACCTTATAAATTTTACAAGCTCTCTTATAAAGCCTTATACATTTTATAAGCTCTCTTATTAAAATTTTTTTTATAAACTCCCTTATAAAATTTTTTTGGCGGGAAAATATTTTTTGGCGGAAAAAAGTTTGTAAAAATATATAAAAATAATAACATAAGAGTATTTTGGTCTTTTTCCATAATGAGGGGCATTTTTGTAAATGTCCAAAAACTGAGGGCAATGATAAATTAAAGTCAAACAAGTTTTTATATATTAATGTTAAAACAAACTAATATAGAGGTAGAGATATGTTGAATAATGCTGAGTTTGAAGTTTTTATATATTAATGTTAAAACAAAGTAATATAATCTCAAAAGTTGCTATTTTACCAATAATATATATATATATATATATATATATTGAAAATTATGAAAAGTTTCTACAAAAAAAGTTGCTAATATATATAATTTCAAAAGTTGCTATTCTACCAAAAATAATTTCGGCTCACTAATGTTTCGTATTTATTAGATATAAGTTACATAGTTCTTCTAAATATTATATATTATCAATTAAAATTATACTTTATCCGTTTGCATTAGCATATAAGTTTTTTATAAATACATAGTACATTGGCTAAGTTTCCTATTTATTAAATATAAGTTACATAGTTCTTTTTGTATGATATATCCTAAATATTAGGAATTAGTTATGATAAGCTTGTATATTCATTTCAGAACTCTTAACTAATGATTAAATCTTATGTTCAAAATTAATCCTAACGTATTATAAAATTCATATGTAAAAAACGTTGACAACTTATATGTCATAATATACCTTCAATCTTTATTATATTTAATTTTTATTATGTTTAATTATTATATCTCTCTATATTAAAGTTAAAACAAATATTTATTTATTAAAATTAAAATAAAATAATAATATTATGTATATAAAGATAAATATCTTATCAAGAGATAAATAATAATTTTTTATTATTATTGTAAAAGATACAATTCAATTAACGTTGCGGTTTCATTATATAAGAGATATACTTTACCAAAAAAAATTTATGTTGACCTTTCATTTTTTTATATAGTAGATTTTTATTGGATTTAATTCTTATATAAATTTAAGTTAAAACATTTATATATTTAAACTTAAAAAACTAATAATATTATGTAGATAAAGATAATTATTATTATTATTATTAAAGAATCTTCTCAAGAGATAAATTTTTTTTATTATTATTATAAAATATATAAATCTTTTAACTCTACAGTTTTATTATATATATATATAGAGATAAGTAAAAGAATTTTAAGGATGATACATCGTATAGTTTTTTTTTTTGTTACACATCATCATGTAGTTTAATGTTGTAAGCCTGTCCGAAAAGAAAAATTAAAAAGCTCACACAAAACAAAGAGATCAAGAGAAACATTACTCATTGTACAACCCAAGAAAGTTGTCCTTTTCTATGCGCTTGGAAAATGGATGGGTAAGAAGAATATCTTTTATCATTTGATTAATACGTGTGAAGAGGTAGAGTGAGTCCGTTGGCGTAGATGAGAGTTCCAATCTTGCCATAAGACGTAAGTTGTTGCCTGAGGGACGAGTTTTTTGACGATAGATGAGAGCATATGTGATCGACCACTGAACCAAGAAATGAGAAACTCCCAATTCATGAAGGCAAAACCAGAGAAATCAAATCTGCCAAGGATTTTGTATCCAAACCCGACGAAGAGTCCGGACAGTGGAGAAACAGTTGGTCTCTTGTTTTTTTCACAAGTCGAGCGGAGCAGACATGTCGGATTAATATTAATTCCCACATTACATCTGGTTTTTAGTTCCTAATTTGTCCAAGTTAATATAAGACCACAGAAAAGTCTATAGATGCAATTGTAATACCTCGGTCTACATTATCATTGTATATATACTGTATTGTCATCTAATACATAATTATTCGGCATCCTATAAATATATGGTATCAGAGCTTAGATGATACTCAATTCTCTATGGCTACCAACCCCAATTAAATACCTACAACTCCCGCTGAGACCATTATTGTCTTTGAAGCGCCAACACTCATGAATGTCAATATGAAAAATTTGACGAAACTCAATGCCTCCACCTTTCTCATGTGGTCCTGCAAAATTCATGCTCTCCTAGATGGATAAGAATTGGCTCATTTTCTCGATGAATCAACCCCCAACACCATCTCCAACCATCACGGTTGCAGATCAGGTTTCCCAAAGTTCAAAAGTCAACCTGTAGAAGCGACAAGATCGCCTGATTTATAGTGCATTACAGGCCGCTATATCAAACTCAATTCAAGTTATTCTGGCTACTGGAAACACCTCAGTTGAGATCTGGATGACTCTCTCCTCCACTTATGCTATGCAAGTCGAGGACATCTGAAACATATCAGAGAACAACTCAAAACATGGAGCAAAGAAAATCGAACTATTGCAGAGTATATGCAAGGGTTCATAACAAGATTTGATCAATTTGCACTGCTGGGAAAATTATTAGATCACGAGGATAAAATAGAATTTATTCTTGAAGGTCTTACTGAGGACTACAATGTTGTCGTGGATCAACTTGAAGGTCGAGACAAGACATCATCACTGACAGAAGTCCATGTGAACTCTTAATCATGGGCTAAAGTTATTGCACGCATCTACTATCTCTGTTGCTCCACTGTCTGCCAATGCAGCAGCATATCGTGAAAATCCTTCCAACAACAATAGATACAACCAGTAGCAGCAAAATTGGTCAAATCAACAAATATATCGGTCTAAGATCATACGTGACGGAAACTATATCGGTCAAATATATAAGTCTAAGATCATACATGACAGAACAAAAGCATAGACATATCATGGAGACCGGTCTTGCTCTACTCAGTTACGCATCGGTTTCGAATAACTATTGGACTTATGCGTTTACTCATCAACAGGATGTCAACTCCTATCCTCACCAACACATCTCCATACTACAATCTCTTCCACCAAGAAACCAATTACCTCAAGTTACGAATCTTTGGGTGTATGTGCTTCCCATGGCTTAAACCTTACACAACCCACAAACTCGAAGCTTGCTTCGCCGTGTGTGTATTTCTTGGGTACTCTGCTATCCAAAGTGCTTATTACTGCTTGGAACCAAAACTAGGAAGAAACTACACCTCCCATCATGTGCAATTTGTGGAAAATTCTTTCCTGTTAAATCAACTCTCCATAACTACAGACACACTCTGCTGAAACCGAACAAGAAGCCACAACTAATCCCAACCCCACCGTAACCCTTGTCCCTCTTTGGTTCACACAGCAACACCACATCACAGACTTGCCGGAACGATAACCCCCGTGCTCAGCTCCTTCTCCGGATCTGTCATCATCAACACCTGCAACAATATTGCACTTACAGCCACACAATTCTCCCTCAAAATTTCCTTTGGTGGACCACAAAAACGGCCTACTTAAAACTGGCCCAATAATATGCTTTGCTCTAGAAATTGACCCAATAACAAGCCCTGCTCCAGAAAATAGCCCAACAATAGGTTATGCTCCATAAATTGAAATAGGCCCACAAACGGGTATAGGCCCATCATTTGGTTCATTACCAGCCGCACAAAATGATGTTGTTGATACTGCAACATTTTCCCCAGCGTGTGATGTGCAATTGGATACACCACGGATAGATAATTTGATATCTGATCCATCATTCACAGATAATACACATCTAATCAGAACACGAGGGAAAAATCGGATCAGGAAACCTACAAAGAAATTTAATCTTCACACTGCAGTTAAACAAGGTACACCTACTGAACCCATAACAACTACTCAAGCTCTTGCGGATGAACACTGATGAACCTCAGCAACTATTGAATTCAATGCCAGAGTCTGCAATTTCACATTTGATATTGTACCACAAGCTCTGAATCAGAATGTTATCTCAACAAACTGGCTGTTTTACACTCAAGTTTAATCAGAATGGAAAAGTTTATCGTCACAAAGCTCAGTTAGTAGCACTAGGGTTTAACCAAGAATATGGACTACAAAACTCAAAAAATTTCAGTCTTGTAGTAAAATCGACTACTATAAGAATGGTACTAGACAATGCTATTGGAGATAACTAGACAATCCGCCAAATCGATATGAATAATGTGTTTCTTCAGGGAACTCTTGAAGCTGAGGTTTATGTCTCACAGCCACCTGGTTTTGTGGACAAGGATCGCCCAAACCATGTCTTACACAAAGCACTGTACGGATTAAAGCATGCACCAAGGACATAGTATAAAGAATTGATTAAGTTTTTGGTCAGTATTGGATTTGTGAACTCTGTCGCAGACACCTTTGTTTTTGTCCTGAATAAAAACGGGTTGCTTGTCTATATTTTGGTCTATGTTGATGACATTATTGTCACCGGAAACAATCCAAAGGCATTTGCCACTGTAATTACTACACCTGTAGATTGTTTTTCATTGAAAGATATGGGTGAACTCTCCTATTTTCTAGGTGTTGAGGTAACAAGAAAAGCACATAGAATGCCCTTGTTGCAACACAAATACATATTAGATCTTCTCCACAGGACTGATATGCATGAAGCAAAACCAGCGACATCGCTAATGGCCGCACAACCACGTTTAACACTATCTGCAGGCACCAAGCTTGCTGATCCAAAAGAATACAAACAAGTTGTTGGCAATCTCCAGTACTTAGCTCTCACGCATCCTGATGTTAGCTATGCTGTTAACAAACTCTCGGAATTCATGCATGCTCCAACCGATCTCCACTAGGAGGCTGCAAAGAGAGTATTCTGCTACCTCGCTCGAACACCTACACATGTCATCTTCATTCGTGCTAACGCCAAGTCCATCTTACATGGTTATTCGGATGTAGAGTGCGCAGGTGACATTGAAGATTTCGTCTCCATATATGCCTATAACATTTACCTTGGTAGTACTCGTATTACATGGTCCTCGAAGAAGCAAAATGGTGTATCACAATCATCAAAAGGCAGAATACAGGGTTGTAGCAAACAGAGCAGTAGAGCTATGTTTGGTATGTTCTCTTCTAACCGAGTTTCACATCACACTACCCACTACACCAGTGATCTATTATGACAATATCAGTGCCACATATCTGTGTGCAATTCCTGTATTTCACTGTTGAATAAAACATATCCCCTTGGATTACCATTTTGTGAGGGATAACATACGAACATAGGCTTTACATGTTACTCATGTCGCCAACAATGAACAAATGGCAGATGCACTCACGAAACCCTTACATTGGACACGATTTGAAGACATATGCTTCAAGATTCGAGTCACCAAGGTTCCTCCATCTTGAGGAGGCATATAAGACCACATTTGGAAAAGACAAGTCTATATATACAATTGTAATACCAAGGTTTACATTCTCATTGTGTATATTCTGTAATTTCATCTAATGAAGAATTATTCAACCTCCTTTAAACATAGTTAATAACTCAGAATAGAAAAGAATATTTTGTTACTTGTTGAACCAAACAGCTTTAAGTTTCAATCTCTATAGAAGGCCTCAAATGATACCAAGTTAATTTTGTGTTGAAATAACGCTTAGGAGTGTCTTTTGTTCCCCACAAAAATGAGTCTTTGCTGTGCTTTCTGTGGGAGCAGGTATCAGCATCAACTCGGTCCTTACCTTTGTGCAACTGTTATTAGACAGATATGTCAAGTCTATATTTAGGCTTTATTATCATTTACTACATATTTAGCTCCTAATTCCTCTTTAGTATTGTGGATTAGTATAAAATAATTCTATCAATAATAATCATCACTTTCGGAGATCTTATATGGTATCCGAGCTTTTTGCTCCAAAAACCTAATTTTTCAAAAAATGTCTTACTTCCACCGCTTTCAGTGATTGCCAGCAACATCTCTAAAGCCATTCATCTTGCCACCAACTATTTTTTCAGCATCAACATGAGTCATGTTTCCAAACTTACCAGCACTAATTATCAATCTTGAAGTATGCAAGTCAGGTCGTTTTTGGACGGTTACAGTCTTGTCAATCCATGTCGTTGAGGCTAAACTCATTCCTCTACCACTGTTTTTGTTGGTGCAACACACACCACCTATGTTGCTTATGTGAAATGGACCCGTCAAGACAACCTAATATATAGCGCTCTCTCTGGTGCTATATCCACATCTTTCCAACCACATGTCTCAAGTTGCACGTCTACTGCACATATATGGACTACGTTGGCCACAACTTATGCTACTCCTAGCCGATGCCACATCAAACAACAGAAGAATCAGCTCAAACATATCATGAAACGAACAAAGATGATTGATGAATATATGCATGGCATCAAATCTCACCTTGATCAGCTTGCATTTCTTAGTCAACAGTCGTGGATCAAACTGAGGCCAAAGACACAACATCGTCAATTGCTAAGGTACACCAACTACTTCTTAACCATTATGGTCTCTTGTTGCAACAACTCAATCCCCGCTCAAATCTCTGCCAACAACGCTCATCAAAGATACAATGGCAACACAAACCAAAAGTACAACAACCAAGGAAACACATCTTCGTATAACAACCCTCGCCAATAGAGCAATAACAATAAGAACAACAATTACTACTACTACTACTAAAACTGGCATTCTCAATCCAACAACAACAATTATCGCTAGCCAAAGTCATATCTTGGGAAATGTCAAATATGCAATACTCAAGGCAAAATGTGCTAGACGATGTCCATAATTCCAGAGTATGCACTCGTCTTACACCACCATGCCTACTATGTTGTCGCAGCTGCGAGCTAAATTTATTGAGAACAATTCCTAAACTTCAACAAATGAACTAACTAGGTTATTATGGATCCATAGAATCTTCACTTCACCAACAATACAATGGTGGTGGTGATGTGCTTCTTGCATATGGCAATAATCGTGCTCTATCACATACCAGTTCTAAAGTCTGTACCTATCCCTCTGGCTCATTAACTTGAGACGATATTCGGTGTGTTCCTAATATTCAATAGAATTTGATATTGGTTTACCAATTTTGCAACACTAATAATGTATGTATAGAATTCTTTCTTGCTTCATTTCAGGTGAAGGATTCTCATAAGGGGATCTCGTTGCTCCAAAGCCGAACTAAGTATCATCTCTAAGAATGCCTTTTACTAATTCTCAAGCCATTGCATTATTATCTACCTGCAGTCTGAAAACCAGTTTACACTCATGGCATTTCATAATGGGTCATCCATCTATTTCGATTTTGCAAAAGATTGTGTCTGATTTTACTATTCCTATTATGTCTACTTCAAAAATGTTGTCATGCTCAGATTGTCTGATTAATAAGAGCCATAAGCCCACATGTTGAGCCACCAATCCGCACACATGTACCACCCACTACACCTATTGAACCACCAAACAAAAACGTCTACAAAATGCAAGCAAGAGTCCAAAATAACATTCATAAGCCCAAAACAAAACTCTCACTTACTGTTGCAGGTTTGATGATATCAAATGATGAACAAACAACAATTACACAAGTTCTCAAAGATGAACGGTGGGATTGTGCAGCCTCAGCTGAGTTTGCTGCTCAAATGGCCAACCATACTTGGGATTTGGTTCCTTCCGACTCACATCAAAATCTGATTGGTTTTCCCTGGATTTTTACAAAGAATTATATACTCAACAGTATGGTGTGGACTACGCTGAGACGTACAGACCCGCCATCAAGACAACAACAGTTCAGCTAGTCCTTGAAGTTGCAACGACAAAGTCATTATCACTTTGTGTACAATCAAATCCAACAGGGAATGCTTAAAGTTTTACATGCTCGTTCCCAGCAGGCTTGTTCCAAGATTGGTGTCTTCAAGAACTCTCCATCTTGATGGACTAGCCAAACTGTTGTAATTTAAGTATATATTTAAGTTTTATTGTAATTTACTATTGTTCATATTTAGTTTCTAATTCCTTGATAATATTATGTAAAGTATGTAACTTTTATCTTTAATAATCATCGCTTTCGAAGATCTTATAAGTGTGAAGTCTCTATTTTGGTGTGAGGTAATCTCCATTCGCCTGCATCACCGTTACATCCAGCAAAATGCCCATCTTTACATGACTATTATCTCCTAGCACATCTATCAAAGCGCCAAGAGAACACTAGTTATCTTCCCAATAAATTGCAATTTCACCATCACAAATTGTGCCCGGCAATAACTACCAAACTAGAGGTCTGAGAACGAGAATGATTTTTAGAACCACGATTTGTTGTGGACTCATGTCATAGTCCATAAGTTTTTGTTCATAAGGTAGTCTCATAGAATATGGCAACATTCTCACCAACAATCCATACAACTCATCTAATTGTCTCTATATATTTATATTCCATTTGTACAAATCTCTCAGTGTATATCTATTCCAAACGATACTCAATAATTCATTAAGCAATTTTCTTAAGATTAATATTGTGCTCGTGACTAAAGAGAACTACCTTTTGTAAATAACAGCCATTTAAGCTTTCGGTTGACAACTTTATAGCACAAACTAAAACTTCTAAGCAAAAGATGAATACTGAAAAGAGTGCGAGTGATGTTACATTCTTTTTGCAAACAACTAATTAATTACAACAAAGCAAACAACTATCATTGAAGGCATTTCAGGTTGAATACATAGAGAATCTAGAATCAACACACTAGGATTGCAAGAATTTGGACCTAAGCTATAGCAATAAATATGATTTGAAATAAAGACTACTAAAACTAAGCAAACTAAATCAACCAAAGATCAAAACAAAATCAACTAGAACAAAAGACTTAAACAAAAACAACAACTAAAATGCAAACATGATCAATCAATAGAGAATGGCTTTAGGCAATGTAATTGATCAAAGGGAAATACAACTAACTAATGGCGCATAAAAGAACAATAAACTCAACCTAGAATATGGAACACAACTCTAGATCAACTCACTCTCATGATATTCACCTCTATACTAATCAATCAATTGAACTAAACTTTCATTTGCCAATTTAAAGATCAATAAGCATTAAACACAATTTCACAAAGTTCACTAATCACCCTAACCTCATCTCTCAATAGTCAAGGAAGAAAAACTCATAAAAAGGTCTCTTGGGAGTTTTAACAAACACCTTCCGTGCGGAAAATATCCTAACATCTATTTTAAATGATCAAGTTGAATCTAGCATTAAGAACACCAAATATGCAGGAATCTAACAACCTAAAAATTAAAAAGCAATCATCTAACTCTGGATCTACTAAGCCATCAACCATTCAAAAGATTACTCGCACATGGACAATGAAAATCAAAACAAAAGATGAAAAATAAACATAAAGAAGAAGAGAAGAGAAAGGATGAACAAATTAATAGATGGGAGATGATGATCAAAAGATCATAATCCCCCAAAAGGGTCTCCAACTATTCTACCTCTCTCTCTCTCTATTGGCTGCTCAAAGGAATAAAAAAAGATTGAAAGATTTCTCAAAAAAATCCTAAACATTTGGGTTTTAATGTGTTAAAAGCGGAACCGGATCAACCTGGGACAAACCAGGTGAGACAAAATATAAAAATATATCTGGCCAAAATTATTGAGTGGATTTCATGAGCATAGGTTCGAGATTTTTCTTCTGTGAATTTTATCGACCCATTTTCACGAGCTGGGGTCAAGATTTGTCGAACTTTTGTGGCAGAATGACCTATCTTGAATAAATTGGTCATATCTTCCTAATCGCTTGTTAAATTTCCTACAAACCACCACCAAATTAAAGATAAGTCTCTTGGCTATCTTGTGTCAAAATTTCCACTAATTCGTTTCATGGTTGGGCTTTCATCGATCACCAATGTCAAGCATGTTGTGGCGGTTCATTACCAAAGGTCCTGTCTCAACCAAAATTGCAAGGTTCTCAACAACCAACTTTTCTTATTTGTTTGATGCATTTAAATTCATCTCCTTGCTTTTATATCCTTCTTCAAGTCTCCAATCCTCCATACATAGCACCAAATCACCTAAAATGACTCAAAAAGAGAAAAGATGTGACTCAATCTATCTAGGACTTTAATAAGTAAAATGAAAGAAAATCTATTCTAAAGTCTATGAATGTAGTTTATAAATGATGAAGAAGGACCAGAATATGCATGAAATTCTATGTATATATGTTGCATATCAACTACCCCAGACTTGCTTTTTTTGCCTGTCCTTAAGCAAACAAACGACAAAACCGAAGAAGAGGTTGTGAGTGGGAGCTCAAAGCCTTAGGAACCTAGCAATAATTAGATCAACAATCCAAAGAAAGTGACCATAACTTTTTAAAATAACTATTCTTAATGAACTCTAATTCGTCTAGGCTTCGTAATTCAATTCCAAACAACGAGTAGTCACAAGAATCTTCAAATCATCATTTCAACCAATATTCACATTAAATTAGCATAGAACCAATATGTAGTTCACTCATGGACAATAGATCAACCCCAATTTTCAAGGAATAAAAGGGTTAATGGCACTAAAGATGAGTGCAAGGCAGCTTAATCGATTTATTTGCTGACTAATTCTCAAAATCGGAATGCAATTCATTATGCAAAATTATATCAACACGGAAACAATGTATGCATACAAGTCATAGAATCTATTGTATTCATATTAAACATGTAGCCTAGCAAAGTAATCAATCAATTTATCCCAAATCCCGAACTAATTCCTATTCTCTACTCTTTCCGTTATTTTCAATCCAAGAAATTTCTTATGGGAATTTAATTAACCACTAATCCACTTAATCTTTGAACAATGGCAAACTTTAAGCATAAGCTTATTCATTCGGTAGTCCTTTTCACTTATTTGATTTTACTTTTTCATGTTAGGAGGACTCTTTTATTCAATCAACATACATTAAGAGCTAAATACATTGGATAACCCCAAGTTCTTAGTCGTACCACTCCCTTTTGTTTTCTTTTCCTTTTCTCTTTTCTTATTACTCCTCAATCACGACCATTTTGGTTAACCCTTTTCTTTCTAATTTATTCCCAAATCCCTTTTTCTTATCTTTTCATACAAACCCAACAAGAACCCAATATCAAATAAGAAAAAACCTATGTTAGCTTATCACGAGTCCTAATGCTAGCAAATAATAGAAGCTACTCAGTGTCGTTTCCATCTTCAATATTTTTCACATAAAAGCATTATCAAAAAGAGGCCTCACTCAAGAAATTAAAAAGGGGTTTTAAAGAAAGGTTTGGGTTCAAGGTAGAGAAACCATTGCTAAGGTAAATGGCCACTTGGACTAAATGGTGAAAGATAGTCCAAATGTGTATATGGTTTCCAGTGGTTATGCATCTAGGGGCCATACGGGAGAGAACTAAGGCCCAAGTTAAGTTCAATAAAATGGAGATTGGCATCAAATCAAGCAAGCATCATTAATTCAACAAGTAGCAAGGTCAAGAAATCAAAGCACAAGTCTACAAGTTCAAGAAAGAGATGCTTAATTCCAAGATGCATTCATTAACAAGGTCATTCTCTAATCATTAAGAGAAGCTCCCATCTAGGCAATATCATCATTGTTTCCAGTGCAATGCAATGCAATCCTAAATGCTCTTAGATCATTCTATCATAAAAGTGCAACTAAATGCTTGTTTTTGTGTTTTTAGAACTTTTTCATGCAAAATGAAATGTCAAATATGTACATGCAAGAATCAAATAAATGGGAAAACAAATCAACTAAAATCAAAGTCAAATATCCTTCCCTTCTCCCCGACGTACTTATCACCGTCTCGGTAAGGAAGTTAACCCAAGAAAGATGAACCGATAAATGCAATTTAAAATAAGGGAAAGAAAAACTAAAAATATATACAAAGGTGGTGATTGGGTACCTTGGTCAAGGAGTAGAGACTCCTTGAACCGGAGCATCATCATAACCTCGAGATTCCTCTTCAAGCTCTCGACTTCCCTAGATCAAACCATCACAAAGCACACACACAAAAGACAAAACATAGAAAAGTAAAATTAATTTACAAGGATACCAAGGGATTGCCTCTCATGTGCGTTTGTTTTACATACCAAGATCGACGTTGTGCAGCACTTTTTATGCTTTTAGAGGATCGGAAAGCGGAATCTTCTCAACAAACGTGTCCTAAGAATTGGCTAAGTAAGCCTTGACTCTCCTTTCACTTTTTAAGAAAGGAGTGTGGCATGAGCTTGGATCTCCCTGATCATACTCATTATAGTACCATCCCCTAAATTATTTCATCTTAACCTCGTCAAAGAATGGTAACTTCCAATGATTATTTATGCCCAGTTCAATGGTGAATATTATGCCAAGATGCTTGCTAAAGGTTTGTGCCTTTAGAAATTCTTCTTCATCACCTTCCTTGTAGGCATTTTCGATGTGATTATCTTGTTTCTTTATAGGTTTTTCAACCTTTGTCTCTTGCTTGAATATGGGTTGGACATGAAAGTGTTCCTTAGTTGAAGGCTAATTCTCAACAATTGTTTTTTGCATTATGTCTTCTATGCATTCAACAACCACAACATCTTCACAAGGATCTTCATACCTTATCACAAAATTCTCATCAACCTTGCAACCAAGAAGAGGTTCAAGTTCTTGCACGGTCTCTTCAGCTTCTTGAAGGAATATATCCTCCTTTGGTAATAGCTTAAGCTTCTCTTTTGGTGCATTGAGCTCACTTAAAGAGTAGTCATCTATTGTGTCCTTACCAATTTTGTTTGTCTCTTCACTAGTACTAGAACTTGTCTCCACATCCATAAGCTGGGATTTTTCCATCTCTTCCTCCTAAGAGTTTACCAACTCCTCCATTGTTTCCCAACTTAAGTACTTATGCTCGTTCTCCTCAATGGCATAAGGCAAAGTGAAACTACTTGGATCTTTAACACTAGTCGGCGTGGATGGAGTTAGTATGGAGCTACGCTCATGACTATCCATCAACATACTCTCATCTATCCTCTTCTCGTGAGTGGTCATATCCTTCGAGTTTCGTTCCAAAGTAACATAAATGTCATCAATCTTGCTTAAGCTCTTGTTCTTCCAAAACCACTTCATCATATTGCATTGTCTTTTTTTTATGAGAGATTCGGGAACAATAAGCTTCTTTATGTTGATACTCAATGTCAGCATATCCGTATTGGTTTCCATTAGAAAAGTTTCCATATCGAAGTCCTTCTAGATAAGTGGACGTGCTTTCCAAACTGTGATAGCTAGTGCGGTCCCAAGCCATCTCTCTCTTGGGCTTCATAATGAGCCTTCTTCATGGAAGCTAGATCTAAGGCCATGCTTTCTCCCTTGTGATTGTACCTTAAAAAACAACAAACACTTGAAAGAAAGTTAATAACCAATCCAAAATAAACAAAAGAAGAAACTATAGTCTTAAATTTAATTCAAATCCTAATGGCTAATTGCTTAGATTCCCCGACAATGGCGCCAAATTGATGTTACGTTCTTTTTGTAAACAACCAATTAATTACAACAAAGCAAACAACTATAATTGAAGGCATTTGAGGTTTGAATACACAGAGAATCTAGAATCAACACACTATAATTGCAAGAATTTGGACTTAAACTATAGCAATAGATATGATTTGAAATAAAGACTACAAAAACTAAGCCAACTAAACAAAAAAGGATCAAAACGAACTCAACTAGAAAAAAAGACTTAAACAAAAACTATAATTCGAATACAAAGACGATCAATCAAAAGAGAATGACTTTAGGCAAGGTAATTGATCAAAGGGAAAGACAATTAACAAATGATACATAAAGGAACAATTAAGCTCAACCTAGAACATGGAACAAAACTCTAAATCAACCCACTCTCATGGCATGTACATCTATACTAATCAATCAATTGAGCTAAACACTCATTTACCAATTCAAAGATTAATAAGCATTAAACACAAGTCCATTAAGTTCACTAATAACCCTAAATTACTCTCTCAATGGCTAGGGAGGAAAAGTTCATAAAAAGTTCTCTCGAGAGTTTTCACAAACACCTTCCAGGCGAAAAATATCCTAGTATCTAATTTCAAATCATCGTAGAATCTAGCATTAAGAACACCTAATATGAAGAAATCTAACAACTAAGCATCAAAAATCAATCATCTAACCTTAGATCTACCAAGCCATCAACCATTCAAAAGACTACTCACAAATGGGCTATGAAAATCAAAGCAAAAGATGCAAAAATAAACATAAATAAGAAGAAAAGAGAATGGATGAACAAATTTCAATAAATGGGAGATGAAAATCCAAAGATCATCATCCCCAAAAGGGTCTGCAACTATTCTCCCTCTCTCTCTCAAAAGTGGCTACTCAAAGGAATAAAACAAGATTGAAAGATTTCTCAAAACCCTAAACATTTGGGTTTTAATGTGTTAAAAGCATAACGTAGTCGACCCGGGACAAACCGCATAGGAAAAAATATAAAAAATTTTCAGGCCAAAGTTTTCGAGTGGATTTCACAAGCATAGGGTCGAGATGTTTCTTCTTTACAATTTTCTCGACCCATTTTCACGAGCAGGAGGTCAAGATTTCTTGAAATTTTGCGATATAATGACCTATCTTGATTAAATTTGTCATATCTTTCTAACTGCTTGTCCAATTGCCTTCAAATCTCCACCAAATGAAAGATAACTCTCTTGGCTATCGTGTGGCTAATTTTCATCCAATTCTGTTCAGGGTACGGCTTTCATCGATTATCGATATCAAGCATGTAGTGGTGGTTATTCACCAAAGGCATTGTCTCAACCAAAATTTTCAAGGTTTTCAACAACCAACTTTTGTTATTTGTTTGATACATTTCACTTCATCTCCTTGCTTGTCTATCCTTCTCTAAGTCTCCAATCCTCCATCATAGCTCCAAATCACCTAGAATGACTCAAAAAAGAGAAAATGTGCGACTCAGTCTATCTAGGACTCTAAAATGTAAATGAAAGAATATATTCTAAAGTGTATGAATGTAGTTTCTAAATGATGAAAAAGGACCAAAATATGAATGAAATTCTATGTAAATATGATGCATATATAGAGAGTGTCAGTACTCATAAATGAAGAAAAGTACATCAAAAATATCTATAGGAAGAAAAGGAATGAGAAAAATAACATAAATATGTAATTGCATAACTCCACATGATAGAGTTCGGGCTATGGATTAGAGGTTTGTCGATCAAATTGATGAAAAAAGTATTATCATCATCAGAACATGAAAGACTGTAAAAACTAGGTTGAATTTGTCAAACATTCTAAAACCTTAAGTTAAGTGAGAAAATAGCATATGTATTGAGGTAATTAGGAGAATAACATAAAACCCTAACTATTTACAACTTTAAAGCTTTATTTGTCAACATTGTGGCACTGTTGGCCGACCCGTTAGCCAAGTTTCTACCAAAAGTTGGTAGTGGGACTCGATCCCTGGATATTCAAGTGTGTAAGCATTTAGTGGACTTACCACCTGCCAGTATACTAAAGGCAACTTGCAACTTTAAATCCTTTAATTAATTGTATTCAAATTTAAAAACAAAAAATAAAACACTTATTTTAAATATACATTCTATATATTAGTGTTCTCCACAAAAATAGTTAACAAAAACCTATTTGTTTTTATTAAATTTTATGTTTAAGAAATTAAATCTTAGTATATGTAGAAAATTCTATGTTTTTTGTAAAAGAATTTTTAACTTTGATTTAGTTTTTTTAACTAAAAGCTATATTGAAAATAAAATCAGATGATAAGAAGAGGAGTGAAGACGAAGAAGAAAAAAGCAAAAATTAAATGATAAGGGTATAATGGCAAATATTATATGAAATATGTTGAATATTCGTGTTTTAGGGTTTTATGTCATTTGCTTAATTATAATATTTTTTGTTCCATTTTTGCTAATTTCTCTAACTAATATTGTTCAACGTACACTAATTGAGCTTATATAGTGTTATTAACCTGTACCCGATTGTTCTTTTCTGTTTTATTTCTCATTTTCTTGTGCATGAATCTAGCTAATCTATTGTAATTATAATCGATCATTAATCGTCCTATCTCTTAATTTTGTTAAGTAGCATGTTCCTCTTCTTCTTCTTTTTTTTCATTTTGGGTACTAAAAAGGATGAATAGGCTAGAAAAGGTGCTACGACCATCTTTTCTAATCAAATCAGCAACAAGACAAAATCATACCAAATTAGGCAGGAAAGCGAGAATATATACCGTGGATATCAGACATGCACGTCCCTTCGCTCACACACTCACATTCTCTTTATAAACTCCTTCAAGGATACGTAAAGCTACAATTTAGTTTATTAAAATTAAATAACTATCTTTGGTTCATGGAGGGTTCGTCCAAAGGGTTAAGAAAAGGAGCATGGACTGCTGAAGAAGATTGTCTCTTAAGACAATGCGTTCATAAATATGGTGAAGGCAAATGGCATCAAGTTCCTTTTAGAGCTGCTATATTATTATTAATATATAGGATTCAGTTAATCACTAATAATACTCCNTATATATATATATATATATATATTACCTAATGCTTCGAAACTTATTTAACACTCGGGTGCACAAATTATTGGCTTTACTTAATGACAAAACTGTGTTTTATGCTTTTAAATTTTAAGTCGTTCGTAAAATTATATACGTATATATGTTGAAGACAAGCTTGATGATAAGATCAAGAGATTAGCTTGAAGTGCAAGCTATCCTAAG
>OVBA01004099.1:0-24875 GCA_900406435.1 Lepidium aucheri | reverse complement strand
TTACAAGTATAAGAGGAATAAATGTTGGAGTAAGCATGGTGATATAAGGGCTGATAAAGGTAGTGAAGCATCAACATCTGAGCATAAGGCTAACAATTTGATAAAGTCTAGCAAAGGAACCTAATGAAAGGTCTGAATGTCATGAAAAAGGATATGAGTTTGAAGATGATGGTCATGTAGAAGAATCTGAGTTCATGAAGAAACTAGAAGATGTTGAAACTCCTTTGTACTCGTCCTGTCACAAATACACCAAGGGTTCTGGAATCATGAGTCTGTACAGAATCAAGGTGAAGAGTGGAATGTCAGAAAATTACTTTGATCAGCTCCTGATGCTAGTTCATGACATGCTACCTAAGAAGAATGTTCTCCCAAAGTCCACTGATGAGATGAAGAAATTTCTGAAAGTTTTTGGTTTTGGTTATGAAATCATTCATGCTTGCAAGAATGATTGTGTTCTTTATAGGAAAGAATATGAAGATATGGTTAGTTGCCCATGTAATGATTCAAGATGGGAAAGGGACAAACACACTGGCGAGGAGAAGAAAAGGATTCCAACAAAGGTGTTAAGGTATTTTCCTATCAAAGATAGATTCAAAAGAATGTTTAGATCTAAAAGGGTTGCTGAGGAGTTAAATTGGCATTTCTCAAACGCTAGTGCAGATGGTACAATGAGGCATCATGTAGACTCATTAACTTGGGCTCAGGTGAATGACAAGTGGCTGGAGTTTGCAGCAGAAGCGAGAAACCTTAGACTAGGACTCTTTACTGATGGGATGAATCCATTCTCAATACAGAACACGAAATACAGTTCATGGCCAGTGCTGTTAGTGAACTACAATATGGCTCCAACCAAGTGCATGAAAGCTAAGAACATCATGCTCACAATGCTCATTCCTGGCCCAACTGTACCTAGCAATAACATTGATGTATACCTGCAACCTTTGAAGGTATGGAGGTTTATGATGCATTTTCAAAAGAATCATTTACTCTTAAAGCTATATTGTTATGGACAGTCACTGACTATCCTGTTTTGGGAACATTGGCTGGATGCAAAGTGAAGGGTAAACAAGCATGTAAAGACTGTGGGAAAGGTACGCCACATAGGTGGCTAAAGTTCAGTCGAAAGTACGTGTACATGGGCAACTGGAAACGTCTCAGGCCTTGTCATCCTTTAAAAAAGAAAAAAAACTGGTTTGACAATACTATTGAGAGTGGGACTAGATGCAGGATTCAAAGTGGAGGTCAGATATTAGAGACACTCAAAAACTTCAGAAATGATTTTGGCAAGTCATTGGTTAAGAAAACCAAGAGGAAGAGAGCAACTACAACAGAAGATGAAGTGTATACACATGAAGACCATGATGAAAACTCTGATCTTTGGAGGTGGAAAAAACGATCTGTATTCTTTGACTTACCTTATTGGAAGGAATTTCTTATTGTATTTGGTATTTTAAGTCTCTAATTTCTTAATAACTACGTATGTTACCTGTTGTAGGATATGCCGGTGCGTCACAACATTGATGTGATGCCCGTGGAGAAGAATGTGAGTGATGCTTTGCTATCTACACTGATGCATAATTGTAAGTCCAAAGATGGAGTGAATGCACATAAAGATTTAGAAGATATGGGCATTAGAAGACACTTACACACTGAGGTACGTGGAAAGAAGATATATTTGCCTACAACTACTTATTGGTTGTCTAAGGATGAAAAAAAAGATTCTGTAAGAGGTTGGCTAAATTTAGAGGGCCAGATGGTTATTGTGCCAATATTGCTAATTGTGTTACATGGCTCCACCAGTGATTGGAAATATGAAATCCCATGATCATCATGTACTAATACAGAATATGTTTCCTGTTGCATTGAGAGGCTTACTAGCAAAAGGACCAAAAGTTGCAGTGAATCGTTTATGCAACTACTTCAATAGATTATGTCAGCGTGTTATAGACCCAGAGAAGTTGTTAACATTGGAGTCTGAGGCTGTTGAAACTCTATGCCTGTTGGAAAGATACTTTCCTCTGTCACTATTTGACATTATGTTCCACTTGCCTGTACATTTGGCAAGAGAAGCTAGATTAGGTGGACCTGTATATTTCAGGTGGATGTACCCTTTTAAAAGGTACTCTTTTGGTTGGTTACATATACTTATATTCTGGTTGAATAGTAATAAAAATTAACTAAATGTTTCTGGTTGGCTGTAGGTACATGAAAACATTGAAGTCATATGTAAAAATATTTGCTAGACCAGAAGCATGCATGGCTGAGGGATACCTAGCTGGAGAATGCGTTGCCTTTTGCCTAGAGTTTCTTCAAAACTCTGTACCTACTAAAGAAGCAGTCAACCGTAATGAAGATATTGGTTCTGATCATCTAATACTTGAAGGTAGGCCTCTACAAAAGGCAACAAAGATTACTCTAACAGACAAGGAACGACACATAGCTTGCCAATATGTTATATTGAACACAGCAGTTATGGATCCATATATTGAGTAAGTGTAATTCATTATGTACTAGATATATATTTAAATATATATACATAGTGTGAAATATGTCTAATTTATATCTTATTAGGTTGCATTTACTAGAACTACAGAGTACAGATTCGAGATGTGCTAGAAATGAATCTCTCTTATTGAAATATCACAATGAGAGGTTTGCAAAGTGGATAAGGCAAAATGTATGAGGTTTTTGTAAAAACGTGTAAAGAAATTGTGTCTCACTTTACACATATTTTTGTTCTTACAAGGTATTGTTATATTTTTGCATATGTTTTTATAAGGTACCAACTAATTCAAAGAAACATTCTACAAGACTGAGATGGCTTGCTTATGGACCTAGAAATATTGTGCAGTCATATAAGGGATATGTTGTTAATGGATGTCGTTTCCATGTAAAGATGTTAAAAGGAAGACCCAATACAGTGGAGTAGCATATGATGCGTTCTCTATGTGTAGGTCTAGTGCCTGAGACTCAAGACACATGGCAGACATAGTTTCATTTTATGGTGTGATACAGGAGATTGTTTTGTTGGATTACCACATGTTCTAGGTTCCATTATTTAAGTGTACTTGGGCAAACAAGGAAAATGGAGTTAAAGAAGAAGATGTATTTACACTGGTGAACCTCCATATGAACCACTCATCATATTTACAGGATCCATATATCCTCTCATCACAGGCTAAACAGGTCTTCTACTCAAGCAAAGATGAGGACTCTCTTTGGTATGTGGTTATGATGGCGCCACCTAGAGGGTATCACGAGTTAGAAACCGAAGAGGAATACACATCTATCTCTAGATCACTTGAAGATCTTGAAGATTTTGGAAACCAGTCAGATGAGGACGAGAATTTTTATGTTAGAGATGATTGTGAAGGAATATTGGTCATGGATTAGTTACATGCTGTTGTGTTATTTACAATTTATGTTCTGTTTCAGGTTAGAAATGAAGCCATGCTCTGGTAAACGTAGAAGTAAGCGCCAAGCAGGTTTAGAAGTGACTCCTATTGTAGAAATAAAGAAGTAAGAAGCAAATCGAGAAGGAAAAAGATCTCATTGATGATACTCATAATGAGAAAATTATTTCTGAAAATCCTGAATGTGCCAACAATGAAATTCATGAAAAAGTTGCTGAGTTGGAAAAAACTATTTCTGAAGATAAAAACCAACCACATGAAGATACTGTTGGAGATGTTGACACTGTTGCTGATGAGATTGAAGATGCAAATCAGATTCATACTAATGAAGAGTCCATTATTCCTCCAACTGTGCCAACTAGTGTGCCACCTATCTCTGCACGTGTTTCTGATTCAACTCAAGAGGCACCTAGTCAAGAGTCAGATACACAAAAGAAGCGTACAAGGGGCCCAACAAAGATGCGGAAAGTAGCCAAACATCCAAACGACAAGGTGGAAGTTGAGTACACAGGTATAGGTGAACCTGTGGGGCCTGGATCAGTCACATTATCTTTATTTCTTGGACCTCTAGTACGAGAGCACGTACCACTTACACTTGAGGATTGGAGACATCTAGATGATCAGACCAGAGATACACTTTGGGAGGAAATTCAAGTAAATTTAGACCATGACAACTGGATATTCATTTTGTGAATTTGATGTTCATATGAACTATCTATTTGTAGGGGATGTTCAATTTGACAGAAGAATGGCAAAAGGACTCTGTCATTTACAAAAATTGGGTTTTGAAATACAAATATATGTAAAATTTATTTACAATAATTGAATAATTATGGCAATTTTTTAAAATATATTCCATATAGATGACATGTACATAAAGCTATTATATATATAAGTATAGTACGACTTTGCTATGGAATTTTTTTTTATTGCAAATAAAAAAATGCTATTGTAAAATATCATATTGCAAAACCAGAAATGCTATCGTTTGTGAAATTACTCAATTAATGTTATTTACTATACTGTAATACTTATTATACATATATATATATATATATAATTTATACATAATATATAATAAAAATATCGTGCATAATAAAAAAATTAGATCAGTATGTAATACAATAAACACGCTATAAGAATAATATTAATAAGACATAATAAACGCTGTTAAAAATTTAAAGATAATATATCCGCTATTAATAATGTTTTCATTGCAAACAAACAATTGTTATTGTAATGTAATATTTAATAGCAAAGCAGAAAACTACTATCTAAAGTGTCAGACCTATTATTGTGGGCGATGATAGAGTGCTTAACTAGACGCTATGATATCGATAGATAGCGATTTTCCGACGCCCATTTTTCACGTACTAAATTTGCTTAGGATACAAAAAAATTGTAAGACGGGGCTGTCCCGATGCAAAGAACCCTTTCATTTGTGGCTGCTAAGTCTTCTTATTTGACTTCAACTTTTTCTCCTCATCCTCTTCTAGCTAAAATTTGTGTTTTGACTCAAATCACAGCTTTTCATACTTAATTTATGTTCTAAGCTTTCTTCTTTCTAGTAGTGCATGAAATGGAAAGAATTGGATTTTTGTTAATCCTATATTGTTTTGTAAGATTTTGAAAATTCATCACTCAAAGTCATGGAAACTATGGCGTTTGGATAGAGAGCCCAAGCGCCTCTAGTCCAGCGAAAGCCTTTGGTCATGTGGCTTAGCTTAGTACAAAAGCTCCTTTGGATTCCTGACTTCAATGTGGTTGTGTGGCCATTCCCTTGGTAGATGGTCAAGAATCCATGGATCACTCCTTGCATTTATGCCCTCAATGTTACCAATGAGTAATTTGAGACCATTTTTTAACAAATCACGTCCATCCAAGAGAGACTTTCAAGCATATGATGGTTTATTTCCTTTTTTTTTTGCATTCATCGTATAGATCTTCCTATAGAAAGTAGCGAGCTTTTAAGATTCTTGCAACCATGTTATTAGGACTTTGCATAATTCTCCACACTTGTTTTGCTAATAAAATAACATTGAACTCCTCTAAATCTTTAAATCCCAAACCACCTTCCTTTTGAGGATACTTATTTTTTTCCATGCCAACCAATGTTTGCATTTTTGGGTCATCGCCATGGCACCACCAATATTTCACCGAAATAGTATTTATCTATTCATATGTCTCTTTGTAAGTCTGAAAATATTCACGGAAAAGATGGACATAGAAGTGCCACTGATCCCAATGGTACATCTTTCTCGGTGTGAGAAAGAAACTTTTTATTCTAACCATGTGTTTTAGCTTTTACTCTCTCTCGCATACTTGAAATTTTTTGTTTCTTACCGCCAATCTACTCTAGAACACCCAAGTATTTACCAAATTCTCCACGATTATGAATACCCAATTTTCTCTGCATATTTGTTATGACTTGGTCTGTAACTTTACTTCCAAAAGTAATAACTTTTCATTTGATTTACAAAAAGCAAATGACGTATATTGGTCCATCATTTTCCCGTTACGCATTGAAAAGGCAAAAGGTGCGATCTATCCATTACATCGCAGAACTCTCATAAAAAGAGAGATATGTTTTTTCTTGATTGTTACGAAATCCTGGGCTTGTTTGTATGTTGTGTTCTATCTTCTAATACGTATGCACAATATCTTCTCTTTCGCCAAATCTCGCTTTCTCTTTGATGTTTCATCTTTATATAATTGTCTTTATCTAATCATAAACCATCAATTCATTTTTAATATTAATTAATTTCTTAAGAAAATTTTAATTATTGTTTCCTACAACGTTTGTCAATTATATTACGTTTACAAAAATCATTTTTTTGGCGTCTTTATTATGAGAGCAGGTCTCTACAACTTTCATCAAGAACATCGAAAATGTGAGTGGTGACTTTTCAATTTGCATATTATCATTTAACCTCTTGTATTTTCGTCTATTGATGGTTGTGTTCATTGTCGTGATAATTAACTGGGTCTATAACTATATCTCTCTATTTTCGAGTTGATGATTTTCTTCAAAGAATTCATTTCTTCTTGCATCTTTATCATCATCTTCTTCTCGGTCGAATGTATTCTGTTTTAGTTATTGCATTTTGAAAATTGCATATAACTGTTAAGATTGTTCAAGGTAAACTGATTTAAGAGTTCAGATATTATGTTATCCAGTGATGTACTTTGTCGGTTTCCATCACATGTCGGATTCTTCTTTGACAATCGCATTCGTTTTCTAGAAGCATCATGTCTCTTGAGAAGCATGTTATGACATTATTTCCTATTTATTTTTTATTTTTTTGAGAAATTTCTTTCCTATTATTACCTATTATCTCACATAAAATTTTATGCACTAATTGTGGCAGCCGTCGTCGTCCAGTCTTTGATCAATCTCTTTAGTATGTTGTACTACTTTTATCCCTTAGTTGTAACTTGTAATATATCTAGCGTGTGTTTTCTAGTTTAAGGTACTTACCTAAATTGAGAAACCGATTTTTTTATTTATGGCTTAATTTTTTTTTTTTTTTGAAATTAACGTAAAGAAAGCAACCAATTGATGAGATTTCAACATTCATCACTTGCATCTTTCAATTCCAAATTGAAATATGGCTCCGAGCACATATATCTACATACCACCGATAAAAATAAACCCAAAAATGATCAAAAGTTTAGAGACATACACATGAGACTTTTTTAGACAAAATCAATCATATATAACCACATTTGATGTTCAAAAAAAATAAAATAATATAACGCACTTTAGTTAGTTTTTAAAAAGACAAAAAAATGTAAGTCCTCCTAGCTTTCGTGCTTTGGCGGGTCTTCGAGATTTTTTTTTTTGACGATTACAATAGACATACCTTCAAACATGGTCCCTTGGTTTATCCGTTGAATAAATCTGCAAGATAAAATTTATACATTATTTTCAAAAATCATCACTTTATGAAAGGATTATGTGATGTCGTCCCCCCAATACCTCAATGTAATGCGAATACTAATTCAAACGAAAAACAATTGAAATAATTTTGGACATTTTCTTCTCTTATATACAGGTAGGCATGTGAACATGATTAAAGAGCTTCTTGTAACCCTCCGATTTCAGAAAATATGATATGTGGTGGTGCATGCATAGAGGTTTAAAAGAATTGATTTGGCCACCTATGTCACCAAAGTGCACTTATCTTTTCGGTCATTTGTCCAGAGAGAACTCAAAGGCTAACGTGCTTGAGCTGGGGTAGTTGAAGGATAAGTGACTTTTCGGGAAGTGATTCGGAATTGTGTGATGAGTGAGCATAAAACATGGGGAAAGATCATGTGGTGATTTGTAGGGTCGGTAAACAAGTATTCAAAACCTCTCAGACATAGCGCGTTCGACCGGTAAGGTGGGTCCACGAGCCCGGAAAGGACGTGAAGCCCATCACGTCATCCTATTAAAACGAGAAAATGAAACCATCAGGAGCCAACCAGATTGGAACAATCGACCGCACACGTGTCAGTCATCAAGCAAAGCAAAACTATAATTGATACACGCTACCAAGATCGACGGCTCGCAATAACCAAAGAAACCAACGGATAAGATCTAATGGTATTTCGCACTAAAAGAGGCGATCCAATAAAAGAGGACGCCCAACCTAATATGACGGTCAAAATCAAAAGACTTTTCAAATCACACCGCTTGAACAAATTGTTAAAATCTGCTAGCAAAGATCTAACAGGTGAAATTTAAAGGGCCATTCAATCATCATAAATAAGCTGTCACGTCGGAAATATGATTAACATATTAAATATGTTGACACCGAATCAATTGTCGGATCCCAACGAATGTAACAACCCACCTTTAAAGAATAAAATCAAATTCGCACTCTGGTAGCCTATAACCACTTGCTAAAGGTAAGCGAGGTAATTTTACAATACACGTGGCCAATCTAAAAAAAGGACGCGCTACAAAAATAAATTCAAATTGACAAACAAGTTCATAAATAAAAAAATATTTTCTTTCGAACTGGACTAAATGCCAAAATAAAGGAAATAAGCCCGCAAGCAAGAGACAAACAAGCCCGCGAACTGAAACGCACAGAAAAAAATTATATATCATGGCCTTCAAAAAGAGATGTTGATAATATTGATAAACATAATGAAAAGCTATTCGCGCTAAAATAACTCGGCCTAGTACAAAATTGTGAATCCTAAATTAAGGTGCGCACAAAAGGAATAATAGAAGTAATGATAATAATCGGAAAAAGAAAAAGTTATAAACACAAATTAACATCAACACCGCACAACAAACGAGTTCAAAAGATAGGAAAAACAAAAATGAGGAGTTCAAACTAAATCTTATTCAATAAGAGAACATAAATAATAATAGCAAAAGGCTTAATCAACACGGTGCGGGGACTGAGGTTTGTGAAGATTGCTTCCAAATTGATTCACCCTAGAAAGAATCCCATTAGCGTCAATCTCCATCAGAGCACCAAAATCTTCGAAAGAAGATGGGTGAAGCCCAGGGCTAGCATCTGACAGCTCGAACTTACCCTCCAGAGCATCGAGTTTAATCTCTTCTTTCTTATACTTTGCTTTAAGCTCACCAATTTAAAGAGTACTATGATTGATCATGAGATGAGCGAGTGTCGAGTTTTGACGTGAGCTTGTCGAATCTAAAAAGATTGACGCTCCTTCAGACGTTCAGATTTCGCCTTAGAATGAAAATGACGATGTTTCTCCTCGTAGAGAATTCATCTTTCACATCTCGAACAGCTTCAGTAACCGATTTATCGCTGTCCTCGCTCATCTTTTCTTCTCTTTACCAAGAGTAGTGGATAAGTTAGCAGCGACGGCTTCGGCTTCCGCAAGCTGTTTTGTAAGCTCCGCGACCTGAGCCTTGAGCTGGTCAGATTTCGTAACCCGTTCCAGTATATTATTATTCAGGTCGAGGACAGTATCTGCCAAGTTGCAAATCGAGCGCTCAGACGCTTGAGTTTATTTGAAGGCAGAGGATGGTTGACGTCTTAATTGTAATTAGTGGTGAGCTTGTTAACCGCTCCCACCATATGCGAAAGTAAAAAAAATCAGTTCAATAAGAAGGACGAACGCAATATCGAGCAAATAAAGTGCAAAAATAAAGGAAAAGCCCGATATTAGGATGAGCCACGTCATTGTAATCCTCCCTGCGCTGCAAATTATGAACCGGAGGAAGCGAGCAACCTCGCGGTTTAAAGTGATGGAGGAGAATCCCCATACTCCGTTGATCCTCAATAATGGGCCACTTGCGATCATGCTTGAAGTCACACGAGTAGTGAGACCCACTACCCAATCCTGAGACATCTTGGGATTTCTTCTCGGCTCAATCATCATCAGGGGAGTCGGTGCATGTTTGTTTGGGAGATGGCGCTTGAACCTTAGTCGGAGAAACCCCGGAATCCTGAAAAGGAGAACCATGAGTTGGAGTTGTTGTGCTGACCTCGTCAGCAATGTCATTCCTTTCAGAATCATAGATACAAGGTTAATTATACCAATTAAACTTCTCATGTGTAACATATCGATGTAGCACTTAAGGATCGAATCCACAAAGACCAATGGTTACACTATAAATCTTTAGACAAAACTTAAGCTAAGACAAAACAAATAAAGATGGAAACTTAACAAAATTATAACGAAATGAAAACAAATAAATAAACGCATCAGGCACAAGGAATTCATCAGGAAATAAAGAACCGAATTAAGAAAACTATCCAGGGCATTTATTCAAGCAATTCTCGACTTAGACATAGATTTCTAGCAAACCCACTATCGTGGTGCCTACTACTATGTTTACCAACCTAGTGCTCCTAACTATCATTGGTCCTAGGATGTAAACATGCATTAATGAATTGGTCTAATAGGTCCACAACTATCCTTAACAATCAACTGTTGTTGGTTAAAGCTAATTGCTCGTCTAAGCTAGTTTAGGCATCTAACAAGCTTTTGGAGAGTTAAACAACCTAAGATTATAGACTAGGTGGCCAATCTAACCTAAGCATTAAACTCAATCTTAGATGGAGAACACATAACATCAAGCCCTATTTATTCCTAATTCATTGAATCCCTAAATCCCTATAAATCCCTAAACCTGATTGGTAAACTACTCAAGCATAGCAGAAAGAACAAATAAAGAAGAAGAATAGATAAACATAATGATAAACTGAATCAAATAGAAATAGGGTTCAGAAATCTTCTCCAATTGTTTTGTGGAGGATAGAGATCTTCTCCCTCAAAAGTTACAAGAGTGGCTGTTGAAAATAATTATAGAATGCCCTAAAAGTTCTAAGAAAACTATTTAAATAAGCTAAAAACGTGTCTGGTACAAAATAAGAAAAATATGGTTTTCTCTTCGCAGTATCGATGATCGATTGATCAAGGGATAGAATGGTCTATCATGATCTTAGCAGGTCGATCATCAGGTTGATCGCATCTTCTGGTGGCGTCTATTCTCGGACCAGAATAACATGTCTTTGGTAAAATTGTCATATCTTCCTAACCGCTTTTCTGATTGCCCTCAAACCACCTTCAAATGAAAGCTTAGTCACGTGGTTCTGTTTCCAAATTTCAGCTCGATCCAATGGTAAAAACCAATAAAAACACCATCTATCAACTCCCCACACTTAATATTTTGCTTGTCCTCAAGCCAGGGCCAACTCAAGCCAGGTCCAACTCAAGCCAGGTCCAGCCTTGGGCATACGCCCAGCAAGCATCTGGTTTGGGCATCAAAGTGTTTGAATATTTTTAGGACAATCCATATATAGAATATTACACTACTTGTAGTGGTCAATTGTAATTATATTTTGACATCATTGCTCGGGTTCGAGTATATACATGGGCATTTTTTTTCTAAAACTTATTAATTTATTATTTAATAAATATAGTTACGGGTATTTTAGTTTCCTTTTATTGTTTGTTTCCTCTTTTTGCTTTTTTGTAAATTAGTTTTTTTTCTTTGTCAACTATAAATTTACAACTGTTTTCTCAGTTTTTTGTAAATAAGTTCTTTTTTTTGTCAATTATAAATTTACAACTATATCAAAAACTCTTTTTACTTTTTTCCTTTCTCCTATCTTTTTGCGTTCAACCTCTAACAATTTTTTCACTACTTTTAATTTTTAATTTTAAACTAGTAAGTGTAATTATAAAATTCTCTATGCCTAGTTTGCTTTTTTTTCCCTTAAAAATTGAAACTACATGACTTTTATTTGTTAGAAAGATTGTAAAATTTATATATTATGTCATTAGATCTTATTGACTATGTCTTAAAAGCAATTGAATGGTTTAGTGTTATTATCTCTATAACACAATATAGTAGAAAAACTTGATTATTCGGAATTAATAAATGAGTTTGGAGAAGAAAAAAAAGCAAAAAAAGTTATATTTCATTGGAAAAAGACTAATGGTTTTGATTTTATGTTTTATTGGTAAGAAAACTTATTTTATTTTATATTTTCATGTTTTTTGTTTCAAAGAAAAATAGGGTATTGATTTTTGAAATTGCTTTGGGCATCATTTTATATAGGGCCAGCACTACTCAATCAAACAGAAAAACCAAGAGTGAGAAAGAAGTTTGAAAACGTGGGAAGTCATTTCCCCGTACCCCAGACTTAGCTTCTTGCGTATCCTCAAGCAAGCAAAGACTGATAAGAGATTTGTAAACGTGGGAACTCCTTCCGTCCTAAGAACACCACAAAACGATCCTTTTAGTAAGCCACATGAAAACATACTTGACAGGGTCGAGACCACCTTGTACTTCCCTCAGACTTTACATCTGTCCCAAGCAGACTCCACAATCCAAACAATAAATCCAAATTCACCATACCGACTTCCTAAAATATCTAAGTGCGGTTCTCATCAAGGGAATATCGAAAGGACACATGGATTCTTCTTCAGCCATAACCTGAACACAAAGACTATCTTCGCTATGGTTCATTTCCTCTCATTTCATTCACTTTGCAGTCGATTTCTCCCTACTTACCTAGGATATCATTTTAGTTTTTCTATTAGATGCCCAACCAATTTCTCTCTACTTACCTAGGATATCATTGTATTTTTTCTATTGGCTGCCAAACCAATTTCTCCATACTTACCTAGGGTATCATTATATTTTTTTATTGGATGGTTCTTCAGTAACTCAAAGAATGTAAGAAAGAGTAGTGTATTGGAGTTTTCCTCAGTCTACTAACATTGCATCGAACCTTTTTTATAGTTACTTCAGAGATATCACATTTAGCATAAACACTTTGAAATGATTAAGAGAGGGGAACCATAATCATATAGATAAGTTTTTCACGACTGAAGAGAGAAATCTGATCCAATGCATACCAATTCCCTTGACAAGAAGATTAAGTGAGGTTAAGTGTGAAGTCGACATGAGGTTCTCCGAATACCTGAGAGGATATGGGTAACGTTGAGAAGATGCACAGTCTCTAGGTTTTCCAATAGTCATAGATCTCTGTCAAGCTTGAATCAATGATTACTTAAATTCCTGAAAATATGGCTATTCCTCAAAAAGTCATAGTTCCATATAACAGTTTTGACTCGATAAAACAAAAGCTGACTCAAGAAAAGCATCAAAAAGACTCAAAAAGAAAACAAAACAAACAAAATGCATTAGTCACCACAAGTGTACTCCCCCAGACTTCCTTCACTAAAGTAGTACAACTTACACAAAAATATCATAAGAACAAAAAGAGAGACAATAGAGAATTGAAACGAACCTGAGCATATGGATCGATCGATCTATATTGATTGTGGTCTGACAAAAATGCTCAGACATCTGAATTTCCACTTGAAGACTGCCCGGCTTTCAGAGTGGAAGATCTTCTGACCTTCTCCATGGGCTTACGTTCACCTACTCGAGCCATTCTCTGTAAATCAACGACCAAAAAAATACAGAGATTTCAGTTTCTCCAAAAGGCATGAGAAAATCAAAAATCTTAAATTGGAATGAGATTACTGTGAAATCAATTGCTAAATTCAATAATCAACACATACAAATATCCAGAATGCACCAATCAATCAAACATTATCTTAATTCCAATCATAAATTCTCAAATTTCTCTAAAATTCTCTTTCAACCTAAAAAAATTTTAATATCTAAGATACGATTTGTGTAACCTCTAACCCTAAATTTTTTTATTATAAATAACCATTGTGATCAAAGAAAAGTTGCGTTTCTTCTCTATTATTCTTATCTTTTGCAATTTTTACTTTATAAATTTTATTTCTAACAAAAATGTCTCTTTATTCCGTCGTAGATCACAGAAATCTCAGTGAAGTTGTATGTGCTATGTCTATTTTTTAGTTTATTTTATCATATCAATTAAAATATATACAGATATATACATACATATATATATATATATTTTATATCAATGTTAAGTGATTTTATTTTATACGATGGAATGTTTCTTATAACCGGTGTTGCGATTGTCTTGACAAGAAACATTGATCCACTTGCTAATCTATTAAATGGTACAATTCTGTAGATTACTTAAATTGTCACATATGTTACTGAAGCTAGATTTATTATAGGAGATAGATTCGGTGATAAAATCATAATAAAAAATCTATTTGATTCTTCAAAACAATTGTTAGTTACTGATATTTGGAATGCAACAAATAACGAAAATTCGAGCTTTTAAGTTTTATTTCTTATTCTGTTTTATTTTATATTTTTAGATTAAATTATTTGCCTTTTTCAGAATAATTATGTATTTCCTTCTCGACCAGTTTTTTTGTTTATTATAATTACTATGTTTATATCTTATTGTAGGAAAACGAACTAGTTTTGCAATATCAAGCAATCAACGAGTACAAATAAAAACAGGATCTCATGTTAATAGGAATTAAAACTGAATCTATAGATATTGAATGTGCCTTGTAGTTTTGCAGCAGAATGAATTGATTGAACCAAGATTCTTTTACCACTCCAAACGTAGTGCCATCACTATCCACACGCACAAACTGGATCGGAAACAAATTGCATTGTCGTTGAGATCAAATCTCCTTCTATTCATAAAACGTTTTTGTCTCTAGTTTTTATGGTTGTTGTGTCATTTTTCACTTTTACGTTACCATCAACGTTATATATAATGAGCACACGTAATCTAATCACATTAGGTTTAGCAAAATTGGCTTAAGCCCACTATACATTAAACTAAATCTTATTTAGTGTAGTCAATAGGCTAAAACCCACACATAACAAAATATAACAATTATTATTTCTTTATGTGTATGTTACGTAAACATATATCTAATATATGTGTCCCTAAATACAAATATACATTGATCCAGTTTGCTTAGATTTATGACCCTATAGGATCATATAATATTAATAATAGTTTCTTAATCTATAGATTATAATTGGTTTCTAGCAAAACATTATAACCACTTAATATTATACGACATCGAATACTCGATTATACGATTTTGTAAAAGAAATTATGAATTATTTCAGAAAATTCTCATTCTAGAAAAAACAGTGGGGGATGTACTTTAGTCTCATGTTTCTCTTAGAAGGAAATTCTCTTTCTAGAAAAACACCATTTTGAGTAACAAACACTTTGTTCTTAGAAGGGTTGTAGAAATAATAACCTTTGGTTTCTTTAGGATAACCAACAAAGTGGCACTTATTCAGATTTGGGTCTAACCGTATCAGAAAACATACGCTTAACATAAGTTTCAGAACCCCAAATTTTCAGAAAAGATATGTTTGGAACTTTTCCAGTCCACATCGTATATGGTGTCTTTTCAACTGATTTTGATAGACATCTATTGAGTGTAAATACGGATATTTCTAGAGCATATCCCCAAAACGACAATGGAAAATCTGTATGACTCATAATTGATCGAACCATATCTAATAGAGCTAGATTTCTCCTTTCAGATACACCATTCAATTGTGGAGTTCCTCGTGGAGTAAGTTGTGAAACAATTCCACATTCTCTTAGATGAGCATTAAAAGTTTGGCTCCAATATTCTCCATCTCGATTAGATCAAAGAGCTTTGATTATCTTGTCAAGCTGATTTTGTACTTCATTCTGAAACTTCTTGAAATTTTCAAAAGATTCAGATTTATGTTTGATCACGTTAACATAACCACATCTGCTATAGTCATCCGTAAATGTGATGAAAAGCGAGTAGTTTCCTCTGGTATTTATACTCATTGATCCACATACATCTGTATGTATAAGTTTCAACAAGTCTTTGGCTCTTTCACTATGACCTATAAAAGGAGCTTTAGTCATTTTTCCTAATAAACAAGACTCACATTTCTCAAATGATTCAAAGTCAAATGAGTTCAAAAAGTCAATCATTATGAAGCTTTTGAATAAGTGTCTCATTTATATGGCCCAAACGATAATGCCAAAGGTAAGTTTGATTTGTGTCATTTGACTTAAATCTTTTAGTATTAATGTTATAGACATGCACGTTTTGGTTTAGAATATAAAGTCCATTATCCACTATACTACAACCATAAAAGACGTCACTATGATTAAATGAGAAACATTTTTCTTCAATCGCAAAACGAAATCCTTTTGAATCCAAACAAGGAAAAAAAAAATATTTCTGCTTATAACAGGAACATAGTAGCAGTTATTAAGTTCTAAAACCAAGCCTGAAATCAAAGACAAATGATATGTGCTTACAGCTAATGCAGCAACTCTTGCTCCATTTCCAACACACAAGTCCACTTGTCCTTTCTTCAAAGTTCTACTATTGCTTAGGCCTTACATATTTGTACAAATATGAGCACCACACCTGGTATCCAATACCCAAAAAGTAGAACCAGAAGTAGAAACATTTACTTCTATAACATAAGTACATGAAGACAATACATCGAAAATCTTCTTTTTTCAGATCTTCTAAATGCTTTTTGCAGTTTATTTTGCAATGCCCTTAACCATTATAATAATGGCACTTATCAACATCAGAAAGACGAGGTTTAAACTTAGGAGCTTGGTTACACTTGCATGGATTCTCAATCCAGCTTGCCTTTCCCTTTCCTTTATTTTTGCCTTGTTTCTTGAATATTTTATCTTTTTGCATCAAAAGAACATGAGGGATGTCCTTCACAACATTGGACTCAACAGTTTTGAATATTCTATGCAGCTCTGCCAAAGTCTTTGTCAAGCTGTTCATGTTGTAGTTCAGGATAAACTGATCATAACTTGACGGCAATGACTGCAAAATGAGATTAGTAGCCAACTCTTGGCTTATCGGGCAGTCCAGCTTTGCCAAGTTATCAATATAACCCATTATCTTAATGACGTGAGGGCTAATTGGACTATCCTTTGGCAACTTACACTCAATAAGAGCCTTAAGCGTTTGGTTTCTCTCAATTCGTGCTTGCTCCCGAAACATACCTTTCAGGCTAGTGATCATATTAATTACTGATTCCACGTTTACATATTGCTTTTGCAAGCCCGAGTTCATGGTAGCTAACATAAGACAACATACATTGATCTTATCACTGACATGCTTCTCATAAGCATTTTTCTCTGCATGTGGAGCATTGGTCTTAGGTTTTTCGAAGAGAACCTTGAGCAGGAGAACAATTCTCAAGTTTTGATATCATTCAAGGAAGTTTGATCCATTCCATTTGTTCTTCTTAAGGACAGATCATAATAAGAATAAACTGTGACAAGTTGACACAACGAAACAAGTTTCAATAGTAGATCAGATTGGATAGGCATTATACATACTTGATATTAATTGAGGAATTAGTTTTAACCCAATTTTAATTTATATTTAAATTTTATATCTAGTATAAATAATTAAATATAACTAATACATATCTTATATGTATTTATTTAAATTATATGTTATTAAAATAATTTTAATCTTTATTAAAACTATTAATTATTATTTATTAATTACTTTAAATCAGTTTTAGATTTGTAAGTGGTCTTTAATTTAGTGGTTGATAGTAAGTCCACTAAAAATAGACACACTTGTATATATTGAGTTCTACCACTTATATTATACAAAAACTTAGCTAATTGGCCGGTTAGTTGTGACCCAATTTAAAAAAAAACAATTTTAGATTTTTATTCAAAATAAAACTCTTGCTCTCATATTTCAAAAGAACGTGATATATTAAATTAAAACACTCAACTAGTCAAACAGGTCAAATAATGCGGCTAATATATCTCTAACGAAATGCAGAGTCTAAATGGTAACTGCGAAATTGTGTTAAATTCGAAATTCGGTGGAATTTATTTTTATTTTTATATAGAATTTTGCAAAATTGCTTAAAATAAAATGGTAAGAACTGAATTTTGCTGAATATGGAATCTGACGGATTTTGTTTTAAAATAGTTAGATCAACAAAATCTAATTCATAGCTAGTGTCTGCCCTAGAATTCCATTTAATCTTATCTCTGGTAGTGGGTTGATTCCTTGATGCAAGATTCATATACTCAAAAAATTTGGAACTTGAGCTGAACCGAGTCCAAGCCAAAATTTAGAACTTCTGCTGAATGTAGAATCTGGCCAAATTTGTTTTTATTAAGAATCTTGATAACTAAATCCACCAAATTAATTATAAACATATTTTCTCAAACCCAAGCTCATATATGAATCTAATTTGAATAATTAGAATACTAAACCGAGACCGACTAAATATTCACATGATATCTAGATTTTTATATCCAAAAAACGAAAACCAAACTTACATCCAATCGAGAACCAAATATATATCAGAATTATACCAGAATATGATCAAACCCAAACTCAAATATGAACCCAAAACTGATCCTAATTATAAGGATAACAAACCAAAACAAACTAAATACCATAATAACACTTAAAATTTTATATATAAAAATTTAAATTCAAACTTAGATCAAAATCAAGAACTCAATAGAATTTTAAACTACCTAAAATATGATTATATTTGAAACTGTTATTCTTAGTTAATTATATATATATATATATATTATCAAACGTTAGATACATGCAAACTATTAGTAAAGAATAAATGTTATTAAACTAGAAAGATAAAGACCAAAACAAATTCCTCATAAAATTAGTTATATTTAACTAGTAACATTATACAAAAAAGTTAAGGAAAAAAATAATTCGACCAATTCCACTGGTATCATTTGGTACCGCAATCTCAAAATCTTTTGCAATCATATGCGAAAACCAAATTAGATATTATATCAAATCAAACATAAATATCCGATGATCAAATCAAACATAATTATCGGATGATCACATCAAACATAATTATCATTGAATATGAGAAAATTTGTCTACGATAAACATCACGACTAACAAACATAAAGCGAATTATATTTTATGAACACCGATTACCACTTTAACCTCAAGCATCATAAAACAATCAGATTTATTTATTTTCACCAAAATATAGATTAAACAAGATCCATCTTCAGTTTTAAACATGGATGTTCTAATACTACTATAGGAAAATGAACTAGTTTTATGATATCAAGCAATCAATGAGTATAAATCAAAACATGATCTAATGTTAATACTGAATTATAACTGGATCTATAGATATAATATAGTTTTGCAGCAGAACGAATTGATTGAGCCAAGATTCTTTTAGCACTCCAAACGTAGTGCCTCTATCTGTATCCACACGCATACAAACTGGATCAGAAATGAGATGCTAGTGTCGTTGAGATCAAATATCTTTCTCTTCAAAAAATGTTTTTGTCTCTAGTTTTTATGGTTGCTGTATCGTTTCTCACTTTTACGCAACGTCATATATAATGAGCACATATAATCTAATCACATTAGGTTTAGCAAGATGGATTTAAGCCCAATACGAACACATTAAACTAAATCTCTTTTGGTCTACTCAATAGGCTAAACTCTAACACATAACAAGAGATAACAATTAGTATTTCTTTAATTATGTGCGTGTTATGTAAACATATATCTAATATGTGTGTCCCTAAGTACAAATTTACTTTGATCCAATTTGCTTAAGTGTGTGACCCTATAAGATCATATAATATTAGTAACAGATTTTTAATCTATAGATTATAATTCGTTTTTAGCAAAACATTATAACCACCTAATATTATATAATATCAAATATTCGATTATACAACTTCGTAAAAGAAAGTATGAATGATTTCAGGACATTTGCACAATAATCTCATTATAAACTATTTAATAAATATTTTTTGTACTCCAACAACTCAACATATATGCTTGTACAATCATTATTTCAGTTAGTTCTTTATATTCAAATAAGTAAACCATCTAAGGGGAAAGACATTTTAGTTTTTTATTGTAGTGGAGAAGGATAACATTGGTTTGAGAAATGACACTTTCAAAGTACCTAAGGTTGGTCATATGGTAAGATTGCTTATTCTTTTTTTTTGTCAACCTTACTCATTCTTTCTACTAATGGGATCGACAAATGCCTGATCTATAGTTAAATTGTTCCCACTGGAGCTGGTAGGATTTTAACCCCCCACCTAGTACTAAGGTAGATCAGGGACAAACCAACTGCACCACCTACTTCTTGGTGGTAAGATTGCTTCTATCTCCCATCTATCATTGTAATCTGAAATTGTATTTTTTCATGTTTTACTATATGAATTATTCTTTTATTTTCTATATATGTTCTATTTTGTTATTATGCTCGATATTAATTTAAGATTTTTAAATGTATATATATAAAAAATTACAGCTATTATAAGTTCTAATGTATTATCACAAATTGTTTTTGTTTTATTATTATACTAGATGATCACCCGTGCGTTGCACGGGAAAAAATTATATTTTTGGGCTATATATATATATATATTTTGTTGGTATGATTTTTGGTATCTATATACATATATATGAGTTATTATATTTAATTATATATTGGGTTGATTACATAGAATACAAAGTATATATATAAGAGAACTATATAATCTATAATGTATAAAATATGGGCTATATGGGCTTATTATAATCTCGAAATTTTTTGGTTTAAAAATAATAGTGTGTGTAAGAAATATATAAAAAATATATATGTTTTATTAAAAATGTTAAAAATGAGATTTGTAATATTGGCCGTAAACAACAACAAAATATTCTTAAAAATAACAATTGTGTTTATAGCAAACACATAGAAAAATAGAATAAACATAAGTAAAACGAATGAAATAAAAATCAATTTTAAAATTATTATAGCTAAAAAAAATCAAATACAAACTAAAACATATTTTGAAATAGTGTCTGTCCATTAGACGGTTCACTTCAAAATCCCATAAACAACTCTTACACACCAAACTTGTTTCTATATCTTCGTCTTCTAGATTTGTTGCATCTTCTTTATCTTGACATGAACACTTGTCTTTGAAATATGTATTCGTCAACGACCAAAAAAATTTAAGACTTGTTGTTTCAAGATGAGGGCTAACTCTAGCATAAACACGATCAAGTTCATCAAAAGTTTTATTTAGGTTGACCTTGAGAAAAGTAGATAGAATTTGTTTACCTTCAACCTTTGAACTACCTCCAAGGCAAAGAAGAGTAAGACCGTAGACATATTTGGCATTAATAATACCTTTTCTGGAAGCATCTCTTAGGTATTGTAGTGCTATTTGCCTTTCTTCACAATGGAAAAAACCAATTATCCCTAACCTGTAAAGAGCTTCCGGATTGCCACTGTCACATAACTTATTATATATGATAAAGTGTTGAAAAGGAGTCTTGTTTTTTGGATGAAATTCATATTCTTCCAAAGAAAGTTTAACCAACACATTGCTTAGGTCCCATATTTGCTTAAACAATTTTGAAACAGATTTTAGATTTAAAAACAGAAAGTAATGTATGATAAACAGTGAATATATATCAAAAGTATAATATGCTATAAATATTTTTTATTAACTATATACCAGATTCATGATTATATATTTCAATTACTTACGATATAATATATCGCATGAAATCATTTATACCTTCTCTCTGATTGGATTTGAGTCTCTGTCTCTCTCCATGTTTCTCTAGAAATTAGGTATTTTTAAACAAATTAGTTTAGAATTCACTTATATTTAGTGGTTTGATCAAATAGTAAACTATAGTAGTGAAGATTACCTTTGTTTTTAGGTGAATCTGTACTTTCTTTGCTTTAAATCTTCAGTTTCTGATTTTGATTTTCGAAAGAAAGTTTTGACAGTCTTGGGTTGAAGACGAATAATTTCTCGATATGGATGATAAAATAAATAAAATCTTTGGTTAAATTTTTTTGAGGAGCGGTAGAGTTTAGTCTTTCCATTAATGATTAATACGGTTTCCATATTTGTTTTAGTTAATATTGGGTCACAACTAACCAACTAATTAGCTAAATTTCTACATAATGTAGGCGATGGGACTCGATTATAGGATGTGCAAATGTATGTACCTTTGGTGGAATTACCAACTGCCACTAAGCTAAATGCCACTTACAGATGTACTCTTTTCTCTTGCTAAATAATTTTTTTTTTATCAAACTGCAATTGTTTTTTACATGAGATGATAAGAAATTACAAAGTATATCTACCTGTTTTAGGACAATATAATAAATATTGAAATTATATTTATGGAAAAAATATGATTTGATTAAATTGAATCAATCATGCTTTAAATTTATTTTTGGTTTTCGTTACTCTAGAAAGCCAATTTTTTACTTATGGAATGTTTTTGGCTGTAGAAAACCAAAAACCTAGAGCCAAAATTTATGAACTTTACAAATAGAAATTTCTACAGCAAAAAAGTCTACAGCAAAAAAAACCTACAACAAAAAAATCTACAGCCAAAAATCCTACAGCCGAGATCCTACAGCAAAAAACTAAAAGGTACAGCCTTTACCAATCAGCCCCATAAACTCCGTGATTTATCTGTTTATAGTATCAAATCTTTTGCTGAATGGGTTATATTTTTTATTGTTTAATGTAATAATTTTTTTGTTTTTACTTATTCTTTCAGTGCTATTTAATACTCCTTCCGTTCTTTATTAGTTGGTGTTTTAGAAAAAAATTTGTTTCTTTTTAATTGATGTTTTAAGATTTCTATGCAAAATTTATTGCACTTTTGATATTTTTGACTTTTAAAATTCTTGAGATTGATTTGTGATAAATTATATTTTGTTTAGAAAAATAAAAAATTTAATGATTTCTTTATATGTGTGAAATGCCTAAAACATCAACTATAAAAAAATAGAGGGAGTATTTTGTATTCATTTATTAACTTTGAATACATTTTCACGTGCAAGTGGCCTTTAGTCTAGTGGCAGGGGTAAGTCCACTAAATGGCAGGCGCACTTGTACATCTCGGGATCGAGTCCCACCGCCTGCACTATGCAGGAACTTGGCTACTAAGCCGGCCAGTTGTGGCCCAATATTGTTGACAAAAAAAAAATACATTTTCACGTAATTACATTCAATCGATTCTATAAAGTATCCCAGCATTTATGTAACTTTAACTAAAAATATTATATGTTATATTTTATAAATGTACGTTATTTAATTTATAAATTGCCTAAAATATATCCATCATTTATGAGTGTAATATTTTTGAATATCAATCATTAGTTTTGTGCTTTTGAAGTTGTCATTTTAAAGTATTTTACTAAATCAGTCTTTTACTTTGACGAAAAAAAAAAAATCAGTCTTTTACTTCTTATATGCCTTATTTTTAGATTTTGATAATTGCGTGATGATACCAATTTAGCTCTTACCCAAATAAACATTATAGTGGTTTATGGATTAAATTGTATTAGTATCCATGATCTGGAATATAATTTAGGTAAAGTTATAATATATATATAGAGGTCTATTTGTATCGGTTGCTACGTCTCTTCGACAATCCTTACCTTCAACATCTTGCTCGTTATGACATGAATACCTCTAAGGCTTGCATGAATTGTTGACATGATAATGTTTTCCATTGTTTCATAAACGGCCACAGTATATACGATCACAATCTTTAGTTCATATATATTTATTAATCTATTAATGTTACTTTCTATTTAACATTACAAATGCTTCGTAAAGTAAAACTTCCATAATTTAATACTCGAAACCTCTATAAAATAATAAATTTCTCTGGTCTCAAGCCGGTTTAGTGTAAAATTTAATCAAATTTAATAAATTAATAAGATAATAATTATTTGGAAACCTCTATGTAAAAATATAGTTCCAATAATATCATAAATTAATAATAATCTAAATTTATACATATATATATATATACAAGTTGGAATATTAAAATATAATTTTATAAAAATAAAAATTTTCCTGGTGCTCAAATCTATAAAATTATTGTTATGGTCTATGTTGTAGTATAACATCTTATAAAAAATTAACCAAATTCTTTTTATGTTTTCAAAATTTTAATATGTACTATAATAATATTATAAGCTGTTGAAATATAACAGTTTAGGTCAAATTACAAAATTTATAATTTTTAGAAGATTAATTCAAAAATAATCATAATTTATTCTACAAGAATTACTAAAAATGTGCCTTTCGAAATGTCTTTTTTCAAAACATACCCCCTGATGATCATTTCTCTCTCCTAATTTTCAATAAAATGGATAAATTTTGAAAAAAGTACATGACAAAAAGAATATTTTTGAAAATCCCTTTTATTCTATTAAAATAATTTTAGCAATTAAAAATACTATTTTATGGATAAATTAATACCTTTCTAAATTAATAAATTTTCAAAATCTCAACATTATTAATTTGTAGAGGTTTTACTGTATTTGATTTTAATATTTTTTTCCATTTTTTATGTTTTACTGCAATTAATACAACTAATATTACTTTGAAAAATAAAATACATTATAATAATTTTGTGTTATATTTAGATATATCTAATAAGATTTTATATTTGTAATTATGTTTTACTATGAATTATATTAAAGCTTTCCATATATTTATTATAAACAAGTATTTAAAAGAGTATTTTTATTACTATATCAAGTTATTGAATATAATTTCTTGAATTTAATCTACTTTTTCCATTCCTTAATATTTAAAAATATTTTATGAAACACGAAATAACGGAGAGCAAGTCATTCAAATAAGGAATGATGTTTTTGCAATTTCCAAGGTGTTTCTTGGTTGTGAACTTGTGATACGACCTTTGATATGAATAACCATCTTTACTACAATTATAATAAATTAAATAAATAAGCAAATTTAATAAGCATATTTGTGGAATTGAATAAATCCATAATTAATACTCCCTCCGGTTTTGATAAGTTGTCGTTGCAAAAACTTTTACGTTTCTTAAGATTCAAGATAAATTGACCACTTTAACCTTATAAACAACAACTAATTACAATTTTTTTTAAAAAAATATTTACATTATTTTTCATTCATCTCTTTTTTTTCGTCTTTCTCACCGACAACCAGAAAAAAAAATTCAACTTCACAATTTTTTCTTCTTCGACACATTCCTCTCATAAGAGTACTT
>OVBA01004098.1:0-24884 GCA_900406435.1 Lepidium aucheri | reverse complement strand
TTTTATCTCTCTCAAACTTCCGCCATTGATTCTTCAAAATCTAACATTGTACATTTTCTTAATCTAATGACATCTGGATTTCATTTACTATGCATGATTAATCTGACACTACATATCTATTTCTTATTAAGATCTCATAATTTGTATGGCTTACATATTTCTTATTAAATTTTGTTACATTCTTTTGTTTTGTTGTTACTCTCCCGAAATGTCATCATATCTTGTATGCGGTTTTGTTGTTGTTGGCCTATTACTTTTTCATGTACCGAGCCAGCTGAGGCTATTGTAATACTCCCTCAGACTAAGAGTGGTTGGTTCTTTCACGCCAATTTTGAAACGCATGTCAGTCAAGACTTTATAAAGAAAAGACTTTGTAAAGATATCTGCCAATTGATATTGTGCTGGGATGTGCATCACCAAGTTATCGAAAGCAACTTTTTACTAGACATAATAATAGTCCAACTCAAAATGCTTAGATCGAGCATGAAAAATGGGATTATCAGTTATATAAACTGCAGACAAATCGTCATATTACAATTAAGGTGGTGCATGTAGAGAAATATCATGTTCACACAAAAGATAGCTTAAACAAGTAATTTTAGAAGTTGCTTTAAACATAGTACGATATTCAGCTTTGAGATTGTAGGATGCTTCTGAGACGACCAATATATGATATTTGAACCAAGAAAAGTACACAAGCCACTTGTAGACCTTCTTGTAACCTTGCAGTATGCCCAATCATTATCATTATAGGCTCGTAATGAACTACATGTGTTCCTTGTAAACAAAAATCATGTTTCTATGGTTCTTTTAATGTAACATAATATTCGTTTAAATAACTAAAAATCATATACAATTGTAAATATGTTCTCGTTAGAGTCAAGTACTATATAGTTTACCTGTTAAATTTTAAAAGTAAGTCGGATTGAGAAGAGTTCATCGAAGAGTTCATCTTGTTTGGAACTCTATGAGGCTGTAAAGGCAATGAAATGGGCATTGGAGCACAATTCATGGCTGTAACTTGAAGAAGGTCTTCATGCATATTTTTGTTAAGATAAAAACAATCTATCTTCATGAAATTGAGCTTTGAATGTCAAGCAAATAGTAAAGTTTTCCAAGATCATTAATACGAAACTATTCATTCAGCAGATGGAGTAAAGTCACATAAGAAGAAGTATTGCTTGTGATCAAAAAGAATAAACATCTGCAAATGAAAAGACTAATTAATCAAAGATAACATGTCTACTAATGTATACTTTTCTCGTAGGTGGATACAAAACATATATATCCCTTGTACTCGCATTGTAACAAAAAAACATATTTAAGAGATCTTTGATCAAATTTATATGAAGCATAATCTCGTAGCATGGGGAAATATGCACATCCAAAGGTTCTTAATGTTGTATAATAAGAATTTCACTAAATAACTATTATATGGACTCAGATGATCATGCAGAACTGACAATGGCAATATATTTCCAAAGAAGCTTGAGATTAAGAATGCGTCTTTCTAGAATGCATGTAGATCCCTTCCTTGAAACAACGCTGCAAGGCATAACTCTCTCATGTGTCTATGTTTTTGTTTTTGTTTTTGTTTTGCTAAACTGTTTTGTTGTGGTGTGTATGAACATGGAATAAACTATTGTATTCTATTTGATTGTTGGTGTTTCAAAAACTTTGTGCTCATAAAATTCTCATCCTCTATCACACTCAAAAACATTTATCTTTACATAAAGTTTGTTCTTTATTATGTTATGAAAGATAAGAAAAAATTCTAAAAAAAAAACAGATTTTTGCTTCAAAGATATAAATCGGCAATATTTTGACTAATTTTTAATGATAGTTACAAAATAACAAAATTCTTAGATAGACATAACTAGAGTAAGTCCCCACAAGTCAAAATTTATTCTCTCTAGATGCCTTGAAACATAAAATGAAGAAGAAATATAAGGAGCTACTTTCTTAAGCTGAGATAACTCACATATCTTCTTGTTTGATGTATTTATAATAATAGCTTGCTTTTGAGATAAATGTTGAAGAATCTTCTCGTTTGGATAGCCTAATCTTCTCTAGCATACTTCTTCAGTAGCTGAAATTTATCTTGTAAATTAAATACCTACATATTTGGATTCTCTAACTCGTAAAAATAATTATTGTTTCTTCCTTTTGTCAATAATTCTCGTGTTTTCCTTGTCCTTGATACATACTCTATTGAAATTAAACTCCAAAGATACATATATAATCAGTTCTCAAATTAGATAACAAGAGCAAAGATTTTGTAATGTTCGGACATACTAGCACTTCATTTAAGAGTAACTTACCTAAAATGTAATTTGTTGAATCTATGTTTATGATTGGTAGAAATTTTCCATCAAGAACAACAGCTGAATATGAAGTATAGTATGGCTTGATTAAGATATGTTGTAGAACTTGTAACACGAGCAGTTGCATTTGAATCAACGTATCATTTTTGTCCTGTAGAGTTAGATACATATGTGGTCTTCATCATGCCTAAAACTGCTGATAACTAATCCTCTTGCTGATAGCTATTATCAAAATTTTGCCATAAAGATAGAGTTTGATGTCGAGTTTTACCGCATATTTGACAAGTTAGGCTAATTTCAGCATCATATCATGAAATATTTTAGAAATTTGTTGTGCCTCTAGTTGAGAAAGAAGACTGAGCATGGCGATCACCATATGTGCCATTTGAACCCCCTATTCCTCTACAAGAATAATGCAACATGAGAATTAACAGTAGTAACCATAGGATTTTAGTTTTTAATATGATCATCAAAGCCATTTCATCTAAAAATGACATCTTAAAATGTAGGACCTAGATATGTGTTATTAGAGTTTTCTATAACTATGACAATGAACTCATAATCCGATTTAGTCCATGTAAAGTAGCAAATATCTTTATCTTCTCACTAACAAAATTTCTAATTGAAGTTAATTAATCACAAACATCTTTAACTTCTCCTAAATAATTGTCCGTGTTCTTACTATCCTTCGACAGTGTTTGTAAGAGACTTGAAACTTAAACAAACAAGAAAAATATTATTTAATTAAATTTTTGGAAACTGAATATCATTGTCGACACATAGTTTTAAACCTAGAATCTACTACAAGTGCACAACAAACAAAGTAGTACTTAGTAATCGAATCCACGAAAGGCAAGTGTTACACTATCAATCTTTAAGGCAAACTTAAGCTAAGAAGAAACGAAATGGTGGTTGTGATTGTAATCAAAGTAAACAAAAAATTAAATGATGTGAATTCAAATAAACAAAGACATTAAGTTCAGGGTAATTATCAGAAAATTCGGGTCACGAATCAAGACACTATTCAAGGCACAGTTCATTAACAATTCTTGAACACGGAACACGGATGTATAGCAAATCCACTTTCATGGCATCGGCTACTATATCTAGCAATCTAGAATTCTAAATTATTGTTTGAACCTAGAGTTCTAAATATGCATTAACAAATAAGTCTGATAAGTTCATAATTTACCTTAACATCAGCTTTTATTGGCTAAGGACAAATGCTCATCTAAGTTCTTTCAAGCATCTAACAAGCATTTTTGGCGAGTTAAACAACATAAGATCATAAGTTAGGTGATGAGTCTAAATTAAGCATTAAGACTAACACCAGATGAAGAACACAACATATATAAACCCTATTTGGCTCTAGTTCATTGATTTCCTAAAGTCCCTGACTTGATTATCAAACTACTCAAACATGATAGACAAGAATGAAACAATAGATTGAAATAAACTCATAATGAAAATTGCAATAAAAAATCAAAAGGGTTCAAAAATATTCTCTGAAGTGACTGAATATGTAATCTTTTCCCTAAATCTTACAAGAACAATAGAAAATCTGGTAGAATGAATTATGAAAAGTTGTTTCTGAAAAGTAACTAAAAACCTAATTGTAGTCTCCCAAAAATCGGATCTGGTATAACTTGAATTCAACCTGATGAAATTACATGTGAAATTCTGGTTTTACACAGAGCCGACCCGGATCAATCAATCTAGATGTAGATTAATCGATCGTGTGACTTCACGTTGATGTATTCAAATGGGAAATCAATCGGTCTTCAACGGTTTGGTCGATCTTCTGATTGGGCATTCTTTTCTTTGGTAGTCGAGAATGATCTATCTATAATGGGGATTGATCGGTCTCATGGGAAGATCAAACCGTCTCGAGCATCTGCTCGGTCTGATTAAGTCACGTTTCAGATATAGAATCGATCGATCTAGAGGAAGACTGATTGATATGAGCTCGTGAAACTTGAAATCTTGAGGTTTTATCCAATTCCGTACATTGAGTTCCAAATCTCATCCTATCTTGTTTTAACCTGAAAAGACCCTAAAAGTAAAACAAAAGACTAGAAAAACAACTGAAAACAAGAGACGTCAATAATGCAGTACATCAATCATACATTGTGAGCTGAGTCATGGCTGGTAATTAGATACAATATCTCTTTGGCTAGTGAGCCTATAAGCCAAAATTCCACCACCTGATCTGATCTTCTCTATGTGTTATAAGCCAGGTTTCTTGTGTCTATTGTATGACCATCTTTGTTTTGAACTGAAACAAATACTTCAAAATGTTTTTCTCTTAAAAAAATGATGTATTACAACGAGAATCCTCATTTATATGAGCATCATACATTTCTTAATCTACTGACACTTGTATATGACCTATGCTCACGATTGCTCTAGCACTGTAAATCCTTATTTGTTTGGATTTCATTATTTGTATGCCTAGTCACATGTTTTTTCTCTGCAATTTTGTATACTCTTCGGTTGTCTTTACTCTTCTACAATGTTATCATATCTTCAGAAATAATTTGTTGTTGTTGGCTCATTACTTCTCTATAAGCCTGGCTCGCTGAGGCTACATCAATGTTCTCGAAATAATTGTTAAACTAGTAAAATATGGTTTTTGGTTTTTATTTAGTAACTACTAAAAACATATTATGTTGGTAGATAATCCAACTAATGTCTCTAGCAAATAGGTTAAAAGAGGTTTTATGATAGATTTCGATCATGGATCGGACAGTGCATTCCAATTGTCGAAAGGAAACAAAAAATGGAAAGACTATTAAGGCTTAAATGATTGTGTTGAAAAAAAAAAAAAAAATGGCAGGTCCAAGAAATTAGGAAGACGTATTTATTACTCAAACCCGAAAACATTGACTGTGTAGTTAATCGTTGAATCCGAGTCACTGCAGAAATCAACAAAACGTTGCAAACAATCTACCATTTTTGTCTTTTTCTCACAATTGGATTATTGCTTTCTTTGACCTGTTCCTCCTTCGACTACATACACACACTTGCCTATATATCTCTACACTGAAGAGGATTTGGAACACGGATTTTTCTTGCTCTCTCTAACTCTTATAACTATGGCGGGCAATCGAGGAAGAATTAGCTTCTTCAACTTCTTTCTGTTCTCTTTGTATCTCTCATGTCTCTGTTTCGCTCCGGTTCTTTCATCGGCACTTGGTCAGAAACTTAGCTTCGGTGTAAAAGGCGAGTTCAAGATACTTCAAATAGCTGATATGCATTTTGCTAACGGCGCTACGACTCAGTGCCTCGATGTTCTTCCTACCCAGAAACCTCACTGCTCTGACCTCAACACTACCCTCTTTATGTCACGAGTCATCGCCGCCGAGAAACCTGATCTCATCGTCTTCACCGGTAACTAATGTCATTTTTTTAACCTAAAAATTGACGTATTTCTTATCTGATCTTAAGCTAGAAATTTCTATTTGGAAAATACTGAATTATGAGGTTGTTTTGGTTTAACCCTAAGTTGGAATCTTTGTTTGTTCATCATAGCTATTGATTTCTTTATTTGCGAGAGGGGGTTTCCATTTCAGGTGATAACATATTTGGGTTTGATGTTAAAGACGCTGTGAAATCGCTAAACGCTGCTTTTGCTCCGGCGATTGCGTCTAAAATCCCATGGGTTGCTGTTTTGGGAAACCATGATCAAGAATCTACTTTGACACGACAACAACTCATGGAACACATTGCGAAGCTTCCCAATTCTTTATCTCAAGTGAATCCTCCTGAAGCTGCTCATTACATTGATGGGTTTGGTAATTACAATCTCCAAGTCCATGGAGCTTCTGACTCGAGACTACAGAACAAATCTGTTCTCAATCTTTATTTTCTCGACAGTGGAGATTACTCTAGTGTTCTTTACATGGAAGGTTATGATTGGATCAAAACTTCTCAGCAGTTTTGGTTCCACCAGACTTCAAAACGACTCCAGGTATATATCAACGATGAACAATCTCTTATCTTTTTTCATCTCTACATTGTTGTTCTGAGTTCTTGTTTTGATGATATCTGCAGATGAAGTATAACGCAAAGCCTAATCCTCAACCTGGTGTAGCTCCGGGGTTAGCTTACTTCCACATTCCATTACGGGAGTTTAGGACTTTCGTCTCACCAAACAAAACCAAAGGAGTGAGACAAGAAGCTACATCATCGGCTTCTACAAACTCGGGTTTCTTCACGACAATGGTAGCTAGAGGAGATGTGAAATCTGTGTTTGTGGGTCACGACCATCTCAACGACTTTTGCGGTAACTTGAAAGGTATGAATCTATGCTATGGTGGTGGATTTGGGTATCATGCTTATGGTAAAGCTGGTTGGGCGAGAAGAGCAAGAGTTGTGGTTGCTTATTTGAATAAGAAGGGAAAAGGAAAATGGGCTGATGTGAAATCGATTAGAACTTGGAAGAGGCTTGATGATAAGCATCTCTCTCTTATTGACTCTCAGGTTCTTTGGACCAAGACTGCAAATTGATCTCTTATGTTTTGATCTTTCTATCTACCAAATTTTTTGGTTTTATAGAAATGAAAACCATACAAAAACCTTTTATTAATACTTACATTATTAGTTTTGTTTGATGTAATTTCAGTTTCGTTTTAGGCAATTTACAGATACAATGATTTGCTCAAAACGACATTTTAAATGTTTCATTATCGTGTTTCTTTGAATGATAAAAACCCCATTCCATTGTTTTTGTTAGCAATTAAATCGTATAGTTTAAATACAGTCCGGATTTTGGTCGATTTACACTATAGTTTGGTTTTGGATTTGAGCATGTCCACTAGTAATGTAATCCATAAACAAATCATTATATGAAATAAATGCATTGAAACAAAAAGCCCGTATAGCTCAGTGGTAGAGCGTCAGTCTTGTAAACTGAAGGTCCGTAGTTCGATCCTGCGTGTGGGCACTTTTTGGTTTTTTTGATCCTTCATTTTCAGATTTCATTTCCTCCTTCATCAACGAGAAACGGCGACGTTTATTAAACCCGAAAGGCCCAAAACTGAAATCTTCCCTGAAGTCGTCGTCGTTACTCGTGTGTAGCGCGACGAGTTTATTGGTTTTCTAGGGTTTTGAAACTGCAATGGCGAATCTAATGCATAGATTCTTAAGGAACAAATCTTGCTTCAATTCAATCCAGAAGCTTACTAGTCCTTCTCTCTTTACTTACCAGAAACCCTTTATCAACAATACCGAATCTGTTTTTGAGAAACCTGATCCAATTTCTCTTGCTAACCCCGTGATTACGGTCTCTGGGAACGAAGCCAATAAATCTATGCGGTTTTATCCTAGTTTCTCCATGGAGTTCTTCTTGAATCCCAAAACGAATCAAGGTCTGGATCTAGCTGAAAAAGCGTCGTTGGAAGAGAAAAACGAGAAGGAAGTCGTGATTTACGCCGATAGTGTGAAGAAGAAGAGGAAGAAGAAGATGAATAAGCACAAGTACAGGAAACTCAGGAAACAGCTTGGACGCAAGTCGTAGAAATTTGCTGCTTGATCCCTTTTTTTGTATTCCGGTGAGAATTTTATTCTCTCGTATCTTTTTTCCTGGTTTTCATGTCTTCTTAATGACTGCAATTCAAAGATCATTTCTTTGAACTATAACAAAAAGATTCCGAATTTCTTTAAATAGCTTTATGGTTCCGAATTTCAGATTACATTTGCATTTGTCATTAGTCTGTGTTCATCGTTTGTTCAGTCAACAAATTTCGTAATAAAAAAATTAACGCAATTCGCACACAGGTGCAGTGTGTTGAGAAGTATTTTTGATAACCTCTACTGTTTGAATCCCTTACTAGTGCTGAGATTTGACATGTAAAAGATATCTATGAGTTTGCTTGTTAATCGGATGTTCCAAGTTTGTGTGTTTTCCTCTGTTTCACTGTGCCAGTATGGTTTTTTCATATCTCTGTAAATTCACAAGCTTACATTATGTATCATATCATTTGTTTGTCTAAACGATTTGAGTGTGTACTTTTCATGTTTCACTTTGTCTAGAGACCCGCCACTTAGGATAGTTGAACCCATGTTGATTCTAGAGCTATGAGTTACAATGAGATAAAAGATAAATCTTAAGATGATGTTTCTTTCAATTGATGAGTTTGATAAAGAGGATACATTTCTATTTTAATTGTGTAGCTAGAAATGTCTTAAGATTCAACAAAACCCAAAAGTGCAGAGCTTGCAGACATAGTTAATCTAGGGATCATGATCTTAAAGAACAATAGCTTATGATCTTGAATCAATTAGAAGGATTTTTCATTGCTGTTAGAGATCATATCCATTCTTTCTCGATGAAAGAGAGCATCGTCCTCTGGTTGCCATTCCAAAATGATCAAGTTTATGTAGTATAATGGATTTGTCTGATTAGTATGTGTTTGTCTGAAGTTAGAGATCAATCAGGTTTTACTCTGTTTTTTGCCCAATTGCAATGCATATCTTAGTTGAATTTATTAAAACAACAAATAAGCAGAAAAAGGAGGAAGTTTTCGGTTACTTTTGCTATAAATCTCACTTCATTGGTTCTAATAACAATAAGAAAAACTCTAGAGATTCGTCACAAGACAGTAGATCAACATCTTAAGACTCTGAAGGTAACACCTAGAATGAAGCTATAAGAAGCTTCATTATCATCTTCAATTGCGTACGGGTGAAATAGGCGCAATGTGTGTGCAGCTGTCCTTAAGAAGACGAGGATAGAACGGATTCAATGGGAACATTTGAGGCCAACAGTTTGCATCTGTGGTTGAAAATGTTATGCAGCAAGTGACTCAATGTGTCCAAATTGGCCAGAGAATAGCGAAGTGTAGATTTCAAGTACGCATCCGTGAACATTAAGAAGAGATGACCAACATTTCATCGGGTCGATGGGAGAAATTGGTGCGAATATACTCGGAATAGTTTGCTGCGCTTGGGCTACTCCCGGAGACCGGAGTGATCAAAGCGGCAGCACATAAAGCTGTAACTAAGATTAGTGAAGCAATAGCTTTGGAATTGATCTCCATCTTCATTCTGATCCAACTTTTTCTTGTTCTTCTCCCTTTTTTAGATTTTGATATTAATTGCGTGGGTGGTTTAGAGTTAAGGAAGAAGATTGAATTCTATGGGTTTAGAAATACATTATGTGAGTTTGTAAAGCCAATGAGAAACATATCCAATATTTAAGTTCCGTATGTTAGAAAGAGTAACTCTCATGTTTAAGTTTTGTGTAGTAGATTTTCAACTTCTACGTTAGTTTGACTTATGTAAGTTTTTGGTACTAAAACAGAATCGTGGAACGGTAATTACTACATCAACTCGTTTATTTAACAATTGGATTTATCAATTCTTAGACTTATAACAATATTATGTAGGGCCAACACAACTTCCAGAAATCAAATTTGGGTGAGAAACTTAATCATTTGACCAAAATCACTTCTCCATTTAGACATCAACTTATGATTACATATTTAAATCGATAGACAAGTATATAATACATAATTGAAAAACATTCAACAATAACCAAGATGTTAGCTATGCAAGCACTAACATTTACAAACACAAAAAAACCTCAAATATAATACAAACTAGGATGTTACCCACGCAGATCGCACCAGATTGTTTGAATTCCATAACATTAAGTAAGTGGTTTGTTTATATAAATATAAATTTATATCTTTGATCGCATATTTAGTTTTTCATGTAATATAACAATCGATATGATTTATGTTGTGTTAAAAAAGTAAAAACATTGACGTATGCTTAATAAAATAGTTGTTGGAAACTTTTTGAATAAAACAAGTAATTTAATTAATGAAACGTAGACGCACAGTAGGTTAGTAGTAATAAATTAATAAATATTTAAAAACCAAACTATATACACACATAAGTACAGCTGCATAACGATAGCTAGCCATGGGCATAAAACTGGATCCGAAGAACCAAACCTGGATCTGACCCAAAAAAAGAAGATCTGAATCTGACCCGAAAAGCTTAAATTTTCCAACATGTCTAAAAATTTAAGACCCGAAGAACCGGACCCAACCGAAAACAAAACATGTACCGGAAGACCCAATTAATAGTATTTTTAGGTTATTTTAGAGTATTCTATGAGAAATTTTTGGTATTTTTAGTATTTTCAAATAATTTTCGATTATGTGGATATTCAAAAATATTTTTTTGGGTTTTTTAGGTACTTTCTAGCATTTTTAGATATTTTTTGTGATTTTTTAAAAGATTTTTTTGGATATCTCTAAGGTATTTAGGTATTTGAGTCATTTTTGGTTTTTAAAATTAGGACCCGAATTGACCCGAACTGGAATGAAACCAACATGAAACCGAACCGAAATAGTGACAAGTCCTATATGGGTATAAAGAAAAAATTATTACTTTTTACATAATTTCGGCATAATTTTGTTGGCCATAATTACTGGATGTTGTAGTGAGAAAGTAATGGGAAGTGGGTAATATTTTTCTGCCATGGCAAGTGAGTAGTTACAGGAGATCGTGGCTTCAGTTAGCGTGTGTTTTTCTGAGCTTTCAAAATTAATTTTCAGAAGAGGGTGATTATGATAAATCTAAAATTAAGGGGTGAGAAAAAAATTTTAAATTGGAGCTTTTGTTAATTTATTACAAATTAAGGTTACAAAAAAGTATCCTCCGTTTTATTAAATTTATATACGTTATAGAGCAATTTTTTATATATGTATATTCTTCTAATCTAGGAGTTTGAGACAAAACCTATTAGAGCTTAAGATCCATGGAAGTTGAAGATCTAGAGAAAATTGTATGAAGAAGAAACTCGATTTAGACTTCTCATTGAATCGAGAAAAAGGCGCTATACCATTTTCCTCTAAAAATAAACTTCTCTAAAAATAGAGTTCTCTAAAAATAAAAAAGGGTTTTTTCCAATAGTTTAATTTATTCTTTGCTCTAAATGAATATTTTAATTATATTCCTTTTTATCATTTTATTACCAATTTGTAAAATATCTTTTTACTTTACAAATCAAGATATTTTACCCTTTAATATTAGATAGTCAATAACAAAATTAGTATAATCATAATTCACTTAAAATAAAATTTCATTACATCACATAAACAAAATTGTTTAAACAATTTTACTATGTATATTCTGACCATATAATTTTGTTTAGGTATAAAATAATAATACACTAAAAATTAAAGGATTTTTTTGTAAATAAAAGTTCTACTATAAAAAAAATAGAAAAAAAAATAGAGCCCTCCAAATTTAGAGTAAAATATAGAGATCTCTGTTTATAGAGCAATAAATAAAGTACTATTAGAGATACTTTTTCTCTAAATATAGAGTTTAGAGAGCGATTTAAAGCACCATTGGAGATGTCTTTAGAGAACACATACAAGAAGACTGCTCTTTATATATTAAAGTATTAATCGATTAATCAATATAATGGCTAAACCAATCCTAAACCAACTGAGAATAACATCTAACCAATCTAATTGATCTAATAACTGGTTTTCTTCATGTAATACCCCCCTCAAGATGGAAAATATATAAAATACAAAGCCATCTTGCTAATTAGACTATTGAAATGGCTTGGATAGGGAGGCTTAGTAAGATTATCAGCTATGTTAAACTCTGATCGGATGTGGAGAGGTTTGATTAACTCTTCAAGCACTTTCTCTTTGATTTTATGACAATCAAGTTCAATTATCTTTGTTCTCTCATAAAAGACTGCATTGTTAGAGATATGTATAGTCGTCATTGAGTCACAATAAAAGGCTACAACTTATTTCTGTGGTACCTGCAACTCATTAAGTAATTTAAAAAACCACTTTACTTCTCGAACAGTAAAACGCATTGCTCGATATTTAGACTCTGATAAAGATAAGGAAATAGTCTCCTGCTTCTTCCAAGAGATCAGTGATTCTCCTAAGAATATACAATATCCTGAAGTTGAGTGCCTTGTATCTTTTCAAGAGGCTCAATCTGCATTAGTGAATGCTTTTGAAACAAGATTAGACTTTTCAGAATTGAATAAACATTTTCCTATGCTTCCTTTCAAGTATCAAACCTTTGGTGGTGCTTGGAGATGGGATTGTTTTGGTTGAGAAGAGAACTAACATTAGTGATTGCTTGCATAGGTTATATCAAGTCATGTGATCATGAGATACATTAGTCTCCCTACTAAGCGTCTGTACATTGCTTGATCTTTGTCTTCTAAAACTTGTCCTACACTATCTTGGCATAGTTTTGTGCTCGGCTCCATCGGAATGGAAGAAGGTTTTGAAGCTAACATACATGTTTCCTCCCAGAATTCTAAAGTGTATTTTCTTTGGCACAGAGAGATCCTAGTGCTATTACGAGCTATCTCTATTCCTAAGAAGTATTGGAGAGGACCCAAATTCTTGAGTTTGAAGGATTGGTGAAAAGACTGAATAAGATCTTGTACTGCTTTATCACAATTAGAGGCAATGACAATGCCATCTACAAACACCAAGATTGTTATGTATTTGTCTTGCACGTGACAAATGAAGAGAGTGTTGTATGTATGTGATTTCTGAAATCATGAGACTGAAGAACATCAGTGAACTTGAGAAACCATTGGCGTCATGTTTGCTTGAGGCTATGGAGAAACGTTTTGAGTTTGCACACTGGATTAGGAGGCAAAGCTTCTCCTTCTTTTGGAGTATAACCAGGAGGAAGTTTCATGTATATCTCTTCGTCAAGATCCCCATTCAATAAAGCATTTGAAATATCTAGTTAAGTTGGGCTTCATTCTTTAGTTGCTGCAACACCAAGTAAAGTTTTGATTGTTGTCATCTTTGCAATTGGTGAGAAAATGTCAACGAAATCGATTCAAACCTGTTGAGTGTATTCTTTTGCCACAAGTCATGCATTGTATCTCTCCAAGCTACCATCTACATTTAGCTTTGTCTTATAGATCCATCTGCATCCTATAGCACACTTTTTTGGAGGAAAAAAACAAATGTCCCTAGTCTGTGAGTTTTGTAGAGCTTGAAGCTCTTTATTCATTGCTTGAATCCATTCTTCAAACTTCTTTGCATGTGAAAAAGTGTGTGGTTCCTAAAACATATTAACTGAGTAAACATGATTGATATACTCAATGGAAAGATAATTAAAGGATATACTGGATGCTAGAAGATAGGGTATATTCGTTGCAGAGATAATTGTGGAGGTAAGCTGGAGCTTTCCCTTTTCTTTTATTTTGTCAAGTTGTAGTTTCTGGATTCATCTCTAGTTATGTTGATGTCGTGATGTCATTTAGGTTTTGCTTCTTGTGAGGTGTCGTTTCTTCTTGTTGTTATTACAATCCGAGAAAAATCTAACACTTGTATATCCTTTTCCGTGAAAGGAAACATCTTCTCATGGAAAACAACATTACAAGATATTTAAATCGTACTAGTTTTTAAATTTAACAATTTATACCCTTTGTAACATGTTGAATAGCCAAGAAAGATGCATGGCTTTGAACGGGGCATGAACTTATGTCTCTGTTTTGGAGATATTGAGCTATATCATAAGCAACCGAGCACTCTCATATCCTCATATCTTGGAATCTTTGAGTTAAATAGCTCACAAGGGCTTTTGTTCTGCAATAAAAGACTTGGTAAACAATTATTATTAAAGACTGCAGTAAGAATACAGTCTCCCCAGTGTTCTAATGGAATATTGCTTTGAAATAACAAGGATCTTGCAACATTTAAAATGTGAATGTGCTGATATTTTCTTTCTACTACCATGTTTTGTTGAGGAGTTTCCGCACATGAATGATAGGCTTGAATACCTTTTTCTTTGAACACATTAATCAACCTCAAATCTGGAGCATTGTTTGATCTAACCCCTTTGACTTTGGCTTGGTATTGTGTTTCAATCAGTTTCAGAAACTCTAGAAAAACACTTAGTACATTACTCTTTAATCGTATCAAATACACTCATGTTGTTCTTGAAATATCATCAACTATGGATAAGAAATACTTGTATCTGTTGATTGTTGTGACTTGAAAAGGTCCCCGTATTTCTATGTGAAGAAGATCAAAAGCAGCATTACACATATTGTTTTCATAATTGAAAGGCTGAATCTTTTGTTTTGTAAGGGGACAAATGCTATAGTAAAAATCGTTTTTATTCTTCTGACTTTATCTTTCCGTTTGATGGATGCCCTATCTATGATTCCACAAAGAAGTATTAGTTTCAATGTTGACTTGAGGACTAGACTCTAAAACTAGTCTTCAAAAGTTGTTCCTTTAAAGTTTTGATATGCTCGCCTTTACCAATCTTTTGTCCCCTTGTAAGCTCATAGATTTCACAAGAATCTCTTTCAAATATAACTCTACAGTTCATATCCTCTATCAGTTGACTAACACTAAGGAGATTAAGCCTAAAACTCGGGATATATAAAACATCCTTTAACACCAAAGAATCACTCAATCTAACTTCTCGTATTCTATTAATTCTAACATCAGCACCAATAAGTAAAGTCACAGATTTATTCTCTATAGCCATCAATTTTGAAAACAAGCTCTTCTCATGTCCCATATTGTGTGTTGCTCCACTATTCACAATCCAGGATTGAGCTCACAGTGCTGCTCTCAAAGCAACAATGAAATAGAGAAATCATGAAGAAATTTTCATACCTAGAGTTTTCGTGTCTATAAATCCTGAAGTTGAAGGTTTAGCTTCAATAACTCTTGATAATGGCAGTATTGAATTGAAGAAGGCTATAACGTTTTCAATCTGCTCTTTTGAAAGAGTATGCAGCTGATCATACTTTATTTCTTCTTTTCTGTTGGTGTATGCTAGAGTTATTTGAGCAATGTTGTATTTTTCTGAAGTGTCATTTCCCTTGTGTTTAAAGCTTGGTAGATAGCCATGAATCATATAGCATTTATCAACTATGTGGCCATTATATTCACAGTGAGAGCAGATAGGTCTTTGACTTTTTGTTCCTTTGTAAGCAGCATTTATTAAGGTAATAGTTTTTGTCTTTTCTGTAACATGATAAGTTGAGGAGATAGGTTGAGGCTTGATGTTCCTTTGACTATAATCTTGATCCTAGAAATTATAGACTTCCACAATATTAGGAATAAACTTTTTTATGATGATTTGACATTTGGCGTTGGAGTATGACTCTTTAACCTTGCTAAGAACATGATAATTCTGGTGTGATCTTCTTTCAATGCAGTAACTTTACAACAAGCGCATGTGTGACAAGTTTTAACGGCTTCAGACTGCATAATCATGTCGCATAACAGAATAGTTTCTATCGTGTTTAATGTGATCTCATAAATATTTCTTATTCACATTATTTATAATTTCCTTAATTTTATTATTACAATAATAATTTTTTGCAGGAAGATGAATTGAAACAACCTGCTACGATCAGTGAAATCTTTGTGAATACGCATAGTAGGTCATTAGATGGGAGCTTTGTGGACTTGAAGGCAAAGAAAGTTTATGAGACTTATCAGAAGATGCATAACGACTACATGTAATCCGAGATAGATAGTAACACCAAGCTATCAGACAGTGCTTCTTAGATGGTAGAGCTCCCTTCAGAGCAGGAGAACAAGATTTTCTTTCTGATATTTCTTAAAAGTTATGTATCTTACTTTTCTTATAATTTATTACTATATTATTTTGTTTTTTAGTCTATGTTGCCTGACCGCAGAGACAACGTGTAATGACTTGGAAATCTCGGCAAGAGGAATCATATCTCGAGTAACAAGGGGATCACTGAGTCTTTTGTCATGGATACGACTTTAGACTTTGAGAGGTAGTTGGCATCTACAAAGGAAGAGATGGCAAGTTGCAAGCAAAACATGCAGCAAAAGATGGCGACTTACAAGGAGAATACGCAACAAGAGATGGCACTACTAAGGCAACATAACTTCGAGCTGCTACAAGACCTGCATGCGAGAGACATGTCTTTCCTTGCTCACTTATTTTCTATGCCTCCTACTCCTCCACGGGACGATGGTTCAGGGTTTTTTTCTGCAGCTAGATCGACCGACTCAATCCCTGATTTTACCGATCCACACTGATTTTGTTAGGTTTTTTTTGAACACTTTATTTATTTTAAATTACCGTTTCAAAAAAAATCAGTAGTATAATTTTTATTTTAAAATCTAATTTTTAAATCATAATTAATAAATTAAATCTAAATTTTATAAAATTAGAAAATAACATAAATGTGCAACTGATGTGCGACTGATTTGTTACTAATAAAGTGAGACTCATATATGACTGATAAAGTTCAACTGATTTGCTACTGATAAAGTGCGACTGATCTACAACTTATCTAGGGTGACTAATTTACTATTAATAAAATGTGACTGATCTGCAACTGATAAGTGAGACTAATTTCTTACTAATAGAGTGGAACTGATCTGCAACTGATTAAGTGTGACTGATTTGTCACTTATATACCATTATCTACGTGCGACTACAAACTTCAACTGATACTTTTGAAACTAAGTGTGACTACTCTTCATTGAATCTTGCAGTTGCACAATTTAGTCACAAATTGAGACTACAATTTTAGTTGCAAATTCAATCGCACTTTGGGACTGAATTGAGGAGTCTCAAATCAATCACAGTTTTAAGACTAAAGTGCAGATCAAAAATACGACAAATACTTTGCGACTGCTTTGATCAGTCGCATTTCAGTCTCACTTTTGCAACGTGTTAATTTAAGATTAATTGTGTAGGGTTCACTTCTTCTAGTGCACTCAGATTCTTCCAAATCCTCCCAAAGTGTTTTAAGTTTTGTATTATTGGTCGATAAGTCCATCGATCCTTGTTGCAATGATCATATTTATTGGCTTATGTGATAGGATCTTTGTAAATTTGTTATTTGAAACTGGACAAGAAGATTTTTCCAAATTTCACTAGCATCATTAAACCTCAATTGACTACCATAGATCCGTTTGGTAACTAAGATTTTACCATGATGTTGCATCTGGACCAAATACGATAATGTTGATGCACTTCATAAGGTCTGGGAAGTGAGCCATCAACAAATGCAATTTTGTTCTTTGCGTCAAATGAAATGTTCATTGCAATGCTCCATGTATTGTAATTGGTTTACTTCTGTGATAATGAATACTTCTAGATTATCTTCGTTTGCAAAGAAATACAGTGAATTTTGAGCTCCTTCAAAATTAAAATAATCTTGAGTTGTTCCTTGATTTCATACATTTATAGACCAAAAGGTGAAGAAGATATTCTAGAAGGAGTAGGATTTGTGTCGCCATGAGTTGAGTTCAGCTCTCACCATTCTGATTTTGAAAAATGAGTTGTTGAAATACTGTCTTTTCCAAGATGTTTTGCAACTTTCCGTAAAGTCACCATCATTGGTAAGAGGAATCTTTGGTGGAATAGCCAAAGATAATCAATAAACTGGTCGTGATTTGACCAGAAAAATAAAATAAAAATTGCCAAAATACCAAAAATAGATGAATCAAAAATTGACTGTCAGTTAATCAGAATTGATTAACGGAGAGATTAAGATCTATCGAAGTTGGAGATCGAGAGAGAATTGATTAACAAATATATACCTCTCATTGAATTGAAAAGAAGATGTTAGAGAACTGATACAAGACGAACACTCTTTATATATCAGAGTATTAATTGGTTAATCAATATAATGACTAAATCAATCTTAAACCAGCTGAAATCAACATTCAACCAATTTAATTAATCTATTAACCCGTCATATTAATTAAATAAAACCCAACTACTCCTATGGAGACATTACCGAAGATGTAACCATTTTTTGTTTGAGAAAATAAAAGCAATTTAGTTGGAAAAATACTATTCAAGAAAAATAATAACTGAACTTTTTCTCCTCTCCTTGTATTCTCTTGCATGCAACCGGCAGTTTTTCTGATCATGTGTTCTTCGCAATTGATACTCGTCATTGATAACAAGTGAACACTCGGAGGATCTCGAAGTCTTCGTGCTCTGGTTGGGATCGGTGGTGTTGTCTTCTCGATCTTCACTGGTGTTTTGTTCCTCTTCGCAGGTTTTCCTCCTTTCTCTTGTTGTTTACGATAACAACGGATTAGAACTCTTATCTCAACAAAGGCTTCTTTAACCTCTCTCCGGAATTCACCACCGGTTTCTCCTCCTCCTCTCTCTCTCTCTCATAGATGATGTCAGAGTGCTAGTGATGTCGGTGTGCTCACCTAGCAAGGAGTTTTGTCAGAGATTCCATCGCATGAGTTTCTAGATTTCCATATGGCTAGTTAGGTTGGAGGGTTAATTTGAGTCTCTTTCTAGGTAGTAAGCCCGATGATGATTTCATCCTAGGTTGTTGTTCCTACTTAGCTTTTGGATTTGTTAGTTCAGATGTGTTCCCGGATTTGCCTACCTTAGAGTGTTGATTCTCCCCATTGTATTTGGTTTGTGGTTGATCAGAGGCCAACTTGGTGTGTACGAGTAATTTTAGTTCAGTTGGGTTTCGTGGATGACCAATTATCTTGGTGTTTGGAGGAGATAATAAGATCTTATAAATATTGAATGATGCTTTATTCTACCGATCTTGAGAAAGAGGTTGTGGTTCTTGTTTTCTTTGGTTCGTATGGTTTTGTCATGAGATATTTCATTGCTAGAAATTTGAGCCACTCTCACTGGACGTGGTTGGTGTTAATGTTTGGTTGTTCTTGCTTCTATATTGTTAACGGTTCATGTTATTGTGTTATCAGTAAATCTTTTTCTCGCTTTAATTTTTTCGTTTTGATTTTCGCCTTTTGTCAACTAACTTTTTGAAATCTTCAAAATTGTTTTATCACTTCATTTATTCCAAAAGTGTATATGCTTATGTGGATTGCTGGACTCATGGTACCATAATTTTTTTTTTGTTATAGACTCTACCTTGTGTAATTCATAATAATTTTTTTTTAACAATTGGATGAATTAAAGCTTATTCATTGCCTAAATCTCACACCCTAAATTTTTTTATTAGTGTAGTACAAAGAATTCGAATTCTGATGTCTGAGTTATTAGTTGAATCATTGTAACCACCAGACTGAAAGTATTTCGGCGTAACTCTTAATAATTTTCATTCCAATAAAATGTTCACATTTTAATTAGAAAACATATATATATATATATATCAATTTGATTTTTTGTCAAAAGAACAAAAAACGAAAGAGAATCGAGGCACGCCTTGTGAGAACGCCTCTCAAGCGAATCTGGTCCCAACTAAAATTGTGATACGAAGAGAAAGCTGAACGGTAGAATATATATCATGGTCTAGTCACTTCTATTTTCATGATAAGAATCATTATTGTAATCTAGTATGAAAACATTACTGGCTTCACCACTTGAACACTTGCCCGATTGTCACATCTAGATTTTTGTTAATACTATATTAAAAACAAAATCTTGTAATTAACTTTTCTTTAAGTGCATTGTTTTGGTAGTTGTTTTTTGGGTCAAAACATTGATTTGGTAGTTAAGAAGTAAGAATTGGGATGTAAGACGTCCGACATGAAACCACATTGCGTGGTTCGTCTGTTCCCCACGCGTCTTTCCTTCTTTCACTGAGATAATAATAATTAAATAAATATCTAATGTCTTCAAATAATCACATGTTTTTTTCTTCTTGTAATAATTTGCCTTGTTTTGCTCTTGAATTTTCAATAATGATTAGTTTTCCACTATGCCAATGACTAAGGTTCTGGTTGGTCATTTTTTGATCTCCAATTTTGACTTTCTACCTTTTCCTTCCTGTTTATGGTGAGATTAGTACGTTTTTTGATCTTAGTATAGTAGAGATTACAAAAGAGTTTAGAAGTTCAATTAGAGAGACTACAAGTATTTAGTCCAAGGGAAAATAAGAGAGAGAACAGATTTGCTAGAGAAAAAAAGCCAGAGAGAGGAAGTACGCCTTGGAGAGGAAGAAAAAGAAGATCCTCTTTTCAAAGTGAAAGAGGCCTTTCTTTTATAGACTGACGAGAGTGTTGTCCACGTCGTCATGTGCGACCGGCTCCTATTTCCAAATCGTTGCTGTCACGCCTAGCGCGTTGCAATTGGATAGTAGGCTCGCAGTATACATGGAGTAGTTCACATGAAGCATGATGTTCTTTGCAGCGTCGAAAGTCCTCCTTGTAGGTGAACTACTCTATCGTGCATTAATGCATTACACATTTGCTGAAGTGGGCTTAGGCCATAGTAAGATCGATGCTGAGACAGGCCGATGCCACAATGGGTTTAAAAAGTCAGATGGGCCAAAAGAGGGGTGAAGACCACGTCGTACAATAGCCCCCCAACTTGTCGTTTCTCGGTGGTGAGGAATGTGGAGCATGTTCGAGAAGATTTCACCAATCTGATTACCATCATATGTTGATCGATTGGGAGCAAATTCAGACGACGAAATGAGGTATACTTCTGTCATGGTTTGATAACCTTAGCGTGCCACCATCGAAGAGTATGAGGGCGTCGTTGCCGAGTAGTGAATAGCGCCTTGTTGGATATGACTGATTATTGTGCAGGCGAGTTGTATGTTGAACATGTTTTTATGTTCTACGTCGCAACGTGTGGGAGGCAGCGAGATCGTCCTCGTGTGCTAAGGAGATTTTTTGCACTTATGGATAGAGTCGAGCTGGCCCTTGTAAGTTGTATATGTGAGGCAATGCTTGACTAGTAATTGTGTTTGTGTGAGTCTGAATTTGGCTTATCCTTTAAGTCACTATGCGAGGCGGTGCTCGGCTTGTGACTATATAGATGCGAGTTAGAACTCGGCTTATTCTGTAAGTCGTTATGTGAGGCGGTGTTCTGCTTGTGATTGTATAGGTGTTAGTCAGAACACGGATTATCCTATGAGACGTTATGCGAGGCGGTGCTCGGCTTGTGACTGTATAGGTGCGAGTCGGAACTCAGTTTATCCTACAAGTCATTATGCGAGTCGGTGCTCGGCTTGTGACCGTATAGGTGTGAGTCAGAACTTGGCTTATCTTATAAGTTGTTATGCAAGGGTGTGCTTGGCTTGTGACTGTATAGGTGCAAGTCAGAATTCGACTTATCATTTAAGTCATTATGCAAGGCGGTGCTCGGCTTGTTGTTGTATAGGTGCAAGTAGGAACTCGACTTATCTTATAAGTCATTATGCGAGATGGTGTTTGGCTTGTGACCATATAGTTGCGAGTCGAAACTTGACTTATCCTCTAAGTTGGTATGCGAGGCGTTGTTTGGTTTGTGACTATATAGGTGTGAGTAGGAACTTAGCTTATCCTATAAGTCGTTATGCGAGGCGGTGCTTGGCTTGTGGCTGTATAGGTGCGATTCAAAACTCGGCTTATCCTATAAGTCGTTATGCGAGGTGGTGCTCAGCTTGTGACTGTATAGGTGTGAGTAGGAACTCAGCTTATCTTGTAAGTCAATATGCAAGGCGGTGCTAGACTTGTGACCGTACAGGTGCGAGTTGAAACTCGGCTTATCCTGTAAGTCGTTATGCAAGGCAGTGTTCGGCTTGTGACTGTATAGGTGTAAGAGTAGGAACTTGGCTTATCCTGTAAGTCGTTATATGAGGCAATGCTCAGCTTGTGTCTGTATAGGTGCGAGTAGGAACTCAGCTTATCATGTAAGTCGTTATGCGAGGCAGTGCTTGGCTTGTGACTGTATAGGTGCGAGTTGAAACTTGTCTTATCTTGTAAGTTGTTATGCGAGGCGGTGCTCGGCTTACACGAGTATGAACTCGACTTTGAATTTGTGCGAGACTGAGCTTGGCTTATGTGAGTATGAACTCAACTTTGAATTTATGCGAAACTGAGCTTGGCTTATGCGAGTATGAAGTCGACTTTGAATTTGTGCGAGGCTGAGCTCTACTTATGTGAGTATGAACTCGAATTTGAATTTGTGCGAGATTGAGCTTGGCTTATGCGAGTATGAACTCGACATTGTGCAAGAATGAGCTCGGCTTATGAGAGTAGGTAAGTTAAGAAAATAAAGTTAAGATTAAAGATATAGTTGTGCCTGAAGGCTACCTACGTACCCTTTAGGCTTTGTGATGTGAATTTTTTGAGCGAGTTCGATGAGCTTTTGACTAAACTCTTTGAGCTTATGAGCGGTCCAACAAGATGTTGAACGAGCTAAGAGAGTTAGTAGAGTAAAACTTGGCTTAGTGTTAAAGTCATCAATTTGTGCGTGAGGTATGGAATTTGTCGAGCTTGATGGGCTGTTAAGCATTTTTTACGGGCCATTAAGGGACCTAGAATATTTTTTGCCATGAGCAGGTAAAAACGACAATCTAGTCTAGCTTTGAGCTCATAAAACAAAATAACGAGTTCGTAAAAAAAGGAATTGATAAGCGACGAGCTGGTAAAGCGAGGAGCTGATAAAGCAAGGAGTTGATAAAGCAATGAGCTGGTAAAGCGCGAGCTCTTTGTGAGAGGTTGATAAGCGACAAGCTTTTGTGACGAGCTAGGAAAAGAGGAGCTATAAGCGATGCTGATAAGCGATAGCTGGTACATTAACAAGCTGGTAAAGCGAGGACCTAATAAGCGATAAGCCGTTAAGCGATGAGCTGATAAATCGAGGAGCTCTATGCGAAGAGATGAGAAGAGAGGAGTTATAAACAAAGTTCTGGTTAGATATGAGCTATAAGCGAGCTAAGAAAGCAATGAGCTCTTTGCGACGAGCTGAGAAGAGAGGAGCTATAAGCAAGGTGCTGATCATAGATGAGCTGGTACATAGACGAGCTGAGAAGAGAGGAGCTATGAGCGACGTGCTGATTAGAGATGAGCTATAAGCGACGAGCTGAAAAAGCAAGGAGCTCTTTGCGACGAGCTGAGAAGAGAGGAACTATAAAAACATTCTTCAATGTCAAAGGATCTGAAGCACATCGAACGTGCTTTTGGGCTGGGAGCCTGGGTTTTGGAAGTTTTTTTGTGTTGTCATCTCGAGCTGGCTCATGTTCGTCCTTAAGTTGAGAAAATCTAATGTCTCCATAGACGCCACCAACTGTTTGTGGTGAGATTAGCACAATGTTTCTTGATCTTAGTAGAGAAGAGATTACAAGATGGTTTAGAAGTTTGGTTAGGGAGACTACAAGTGTTTAGCCCGAGAGAGAATAAGAGAGAGAGAAACAAATTGATTAGAGAGATGAAGCCAGAGAGAGGAAATACGCGTGGGAGAGGAAGAAAAAGTAGATCCTCTTTTCAAAGTGAAGAACGCCTTTCTTTTATAGACTAGACAAAAGTGTCGTACACGCCGTCTTCTGGCGCATGCTACTTGCTCCTATCTCCAAGTCATCGCTATCAGACCTAGCATGTTGCAACTGGATAGTAGGCTTGTAGTGTACAGGGAGTAGTTCACCTAACGTCTACTGTTTTCGGCTGCGCCGAAAGCCTTCCTGGTATGTGAACTACTCTGTCGTGTATTAAATGCATTACACATTTGCCAAAGTAGGCTTGGGCCGTAATAAGATTGACATTAAAATAGACCGATGATGTAATAAGTTTAGAAAGTGAGACGAACTAAAGGAGGGGTGAAGCCCACCTCCAACACTTCCAAATATTTTCCTTTTGTCATGCATAATTGAAGATATTATGATTAATCATGGACTTATCTTAATTGAATATAATTTAGATATGGATTTGTATTCAATCAATCATGTGTGGTCATATAATCTTGCGGACTAATCAGTGACAATAAAATTCGCAATGTGTGATCGTGTCAACCACCTATTTTGATTACACTGAAATCAAATTATATTATAGCTTAAACCAAATTTGATACTTAGATTCAATTACACTTTGAATCCGATGGTAGCAATTCTAAAGCGGATTATCTGTATAAGTTTGAGGCGATTACCACAAAATTTTACAAAAACTCTGAATTTTATTATATAAAGTAAGGTTTCTCAAAATTAGTAATTAACAAGAATTTTCCACGTGTCAAATCTAACGATCATAATTTTTTTGCTAATATATTCAAAACAATTAAAAATAGATAATCATATCTTTATTACAAAATATTTGTTTCTATTTGAAATCCTATTATATGAAAGAACCGAATCCTAACATAAAAAAATAGAAAATAATTAGCTGTATCCTAATCTTAAAATTATGTTGTTAATATCTTATAAGAAAAATCGAATTCAATAAAAAAATAAAAATAACTATATCTATTTATTATAATTATAAAATAAATATTATATATAAATAATTATCTATATATATATAGTCATCATCGGCATAGAGATTAGTTAGCATGAAATATTTTATTTTATTGGTAAGATAGTTAATATTAAAAATAATCAACATTGGTTTTTGTATAATAAGATTATCCACATTAGTTTAGTTTTTAAGATAGATATATTTATGATCATAATCCTAACAGAAAATAGTTATCTAAATATCTCCTAAATATTTATTTATATAATAGATTCTATTCCTAATATAAAAAGGAATTTTGAATATTAATTGCTATATAATCATAAACACACAAACAATTTTTTCACATCTCTCAAACTTTTCAAACTTTCTCCAATCTTATTATATAAAGTAAGGTTTCTCAAAGTTAGTAATTAACAGGATT